>CAUYPK010056525.1:0-29656 GCA_963574355.1 Loris lydekkerianus | reverse complement strand
CCAGCCATGAGCATGGTATGTTTTTCCATCTGTTAACATCTTTGGCTATTTCTTTTCTTAGAGTTTCATAGTTCTCTTTGTAGAGATCTTTCACGTCCTTTGTTAGGTATACTCCCAAATATTTCATCTTCTGGGGCACTACTGTGAAAGGAATAGAGTCCTTGACTGTTTGCTCGGCTTGGTTGTTGTTGGTATATATAAAGGCTACAGATTTGTGGGTGTTGATTTTGTAGCCTGAGACATTGCTGTATTCCTTAATCACTTCTAAAAGTTTTCTTGTAGAATCCCTAGTGTTTTCCTCACTTCTCACCTATTATTTCTGTTGAAGCTTTGCCATGCTTTATTATTTCTTCTGAAATACTTTTATTATGTAACTCTAATAAGTTAAGGCTTTAAAAAATACATCCATTATATAAAAATTAATCATATAATGAAATCTAATGTTTCCTGTTTAATTTCCCCCAATTACCACAAAACTCTTCTGTTTCTATTGGTTTGTCAGATCGTTGTCCAAAGGCTCCTCATTTGGTTGATCGTCCTTTTAACAAACTTTTAATATATAATAGTTCTTTTCATTCCAGACATCTTTCTTACAATTTGAATTTAGCTCATCATATCATTTTATAGATTTTTAGCAGGCTGCTTTATTCCATAAATTTCCATATACTTGGATTTAGATTCAGAGAGTTTATTAGATTTACATTGCTTTTCTCCCTGCCTTGCTTCTCCACTTTTTCCATCCCTCTCTTCCGCCTTCCTTCCTTTTAGCAAACACACTTCATAGATTTTGCTGTATCACATCATGAGGCACTTTAACTCTGATCAGTCTGTGTTAAATGATGTTAAGATTGTTTGAACTGTTGTCAATCTGGTCCATCCTTTATAAAGTTGTCTGTCACTTTATTAATGGTTTTGACATTCCTCAATGGATTATGAGTGCTTACTTTTCCAATTCTGACATCTCTTTTGCATTTACTAGTATGATTCTTCTAGAAATTAAATATTTTCCTTATTAGCAATTTGGTTTTTCTGAAGTATACTCTGTACAGGAAAGTCATACTAATATTGAGTTTTTCCCTTTAGGTGTAAATTTTCAGAATAATGAGTTGAAAATCTCATTAATTTTAAAGGTCACCAATGAAGTTATATTTTTAGTATATTTTCAGAGCATTAAGTTCACAGATTTTTGTTTGATAATGCTACATTCACTGTAGTTATTATCATTTTGATGCTCCTATTGTGTCAGCTTTTCCCAATGAGAGACTTTTTAAATTGCTTCCCTGTCCCTGCACACATGACATCACTAGTTCTTCATGTTCTGACTTTCATGAGAGATAAAATGTTTCAGCCTCATCTTGCACATATCCTGCTCAAAACAACAAAATAAGCTCATTCTCCAAAAAGTACTACTCCTTTTAATGAGGTTGATATTTAGAGACCACCATATGATTCTAGGGTTGCTCAATGTTACTAACCTGTTACTGATTTTTTTCTGTCTAGGGAAATAGAAACTATGTAATTTTTAACAGAGAAAAACTATTCATGTGTTTACTCTGATAGTTTCAGTTCATGACTTAAAGTTGTGGAGTTTTATAATTGTTTTTGGCTCATTATCTATCTCTCTTTATGATGGAATCTTTATATATGCATGTACACACATTTCCTAGATAGATACTAAATATCAATATTAAAACATAAGATTCATAAATGCAGTAACATGGGTTTAGATTTTAGTATTGCCATTATTATTATAAAGATATAGACCACTGGAAAAACAAAATGCTGTTTCACAGTTTTTTTTTGTTTATTTTCTGCTTGACTGTCCAACCAAATTGATATTCAGTTAAATTCAAATTTAAAATTTCTTTTCAATTTTACTTATTTTATAAAAATGCTAAATTTGGACTTTAATTATGTAAAATGATTACATGGTTTACTGTGATCTAGGCTTTGGCTTTATCCTATTTTTTGAGATCTAGCTTTATTTGTTTGTTTTTTAGAGATGGAGTCTCACTCTGTTGCCCTCTATAGAGTGCTGTGGCATCACAGCTCATAGCAACCTCCAACTCCTGGGCTTAAATGATTCTCTTGCCTCAGCCTTCCAAGTAGCTGGAACAACAGACGGCCTGCCCCAACGCGTGGGTATTTTTTGTTTGCAGTTTGGCTGGGGTCAGGTTTGAACCTGTCACCCTTGGTATATGGGGCCAGCGCCCTACTCACTGAGCCACAGGTGCCTCCTGAGATCTAGCTTTAGCTCTATTCTTTGTCATAGGTAGCAGTTAATAGATTTTGTTGTTATATTTTTAAAAATATAAAAATAAAAACAGAAATATCACCTATATATCTTCACAAATTTTAGAATTCTGTATTTGCTCTTCAGTATCTTTCTTAAGAATATATATAAAATACAATATTATTCCTCTTTATCACTGCAGACTGCTTCATTATGTTGACCCACTGTAGTTTATCAGTCAGGACTATATGGAAAGACATTTGAGGTACTTTGTGTCTTTGCCTATCATTAATATGCTGAAAAAAAACTGTATCAATTTTTTTTTTTTAATTTTTGCTAATTTATCTTTGGGATAGTATCAGTTTGTTCCAGTAGGGAAGGAATCCTCATGACCCTCATAAGAGTATAGCCATTTTGGGAGACAGCTGGTGAGAAAAATAAAACAGGCTGGAAACCAAACTGCATGACACAGCAACCCTCTCCCCACACTCCTGGAAGGCAGCAAGGCCCAGTGTGCCTGGGACACCTCAGAACACCCAATCTCCTACCCTGCTGCTGGCTGACACTAGCGATATGGCCCTGGTGAGAAGATGATGAAGACTTCTGCAGAGAGGGGTAATTCTAAGATCGGTCCCTGACACAGCATACACTCTGCAGATAAAGATGACTTTCCTCACCATTCATGACCACCTCCTGCATTCCAACTGCATGAATAAAACCCTCTTGAAACTGTGTGGGAGGGAGCTACCTTCTCATCAGACTCCACTTAGCTTTTTTTTTTTTTTTTTTTTTTTCAGAGATAGAGTCTCATTTTATTGCCCTTGGTAGAGTGTTGTGGCATCACAACTCACAGCAACCTCCAACTCCTGGGCTTAGGCAATTTTCTTGCCTCGGCCTCCTGAGTAGCTGGGACTACAGGTGCCCGCCACAAGGCCTGCTATTTTTTGTTGTAGCTTGGCTGGGGCCAGGTTCGAACCCACCACCTTCGGTATATGGACCAGTGCCCTATCCACTGAGCCACAGACGCCGCCTCAACTATTTTTTTTAATAAGGCCTTTCCTTAATTCCTGGACTGGGCTCCTCTCCTTCTTGCAGACCCTCATGCCATCTCTATCTCTAAACCTCTCAGTTCCTTACCTTTTGTTTTATTTATTTTTATAGTATAAATGCCTTTTTTTAAATGAACTCGAATTTATTAAATTGTTTTTCTTATTTTTTCTGGATTAAAGCCATAATAAATAATTTTATTATCTTCCTGATTATAAGTAATCCAGTCATGTTTTATTCCATTACTTACATTATTTTAATTTTCCCTTAACATTTCATAATCTTCTTAAATTTATCCTGTTTCGCCCTGTAAAAAAATGAATCCAATTTTATCATTTTCCATATGGCTACACAGTTGTTTCTATACCACTTATTATAGCTTCCTTTCTTCACTTATTTCAGATGTCACCTGGGGTTGTTTCTCCATGTATGAAGATAGTTAGCTCGTATGCATAATTTGGCTACTCTTTCCACCACTACAAATGGAGGGAACGCTCATGGTGCTAACTGGCCAAGAAAGAGATTACTACTAAAGGCTTTTCTTGCCTTATCAAATGTGCAATGACTTTGGCTTTCTGACACTTGTGTTGCTGGAGAAGTCAGGTTGTGCAGGACAGGGTCAAGAGATTCCTTACCAAGGGCAAATTGGGATGAGAGGACTGTCGGTAAGTTGTTTCCTTTCCCTTCCTCCAGATAGATGATTCCCAAGAGCGATATTTCATGTGGTTTCTTTAAACAAATACCATGAGACTGAGCATTCAATCTGAAGCTGTGGCATCTGAAGCACAAGCACCACCTCAAATTGGCTCTTTCTTCTTTCCTGCTTCATTTTCCTTTTTCTTCGCTTTTCCCTTAAATTTACATTCCCAAAATTTTAGCTATAAACTTTTGCCTCACACTGTTACTGCCTCCCCACGCCCCAATTTTTTGTGTAATTTTCTCCCTTACCTAACTACTATTTTAAATAATTCTCTCCCTTAACTAAGTACTTGACCCTTTGGGTTATTTCTAGGCATGATGGTCTCAAATCTGGCCTCAAATCTCAGCTCCCCTGACTACCACTATGCCTGGCCTGAAATGGTGGATTTTCTGGAAGACGAAGGAGGTGAGATTCTGAAGGCCCCGAGGCAGACTTTCTAACAATCACTGTCCTCCACAACCTGCCTCTCATTCATGAAGACCCTTGTAAGATACACCGCGACCTTCCCCAAGCACATGGCCCTTTCTTTCAAGGTCTATTGCCTTCCTTAAGTCAACTATCCTTCTCTTGACTTCTTTCATATTAAAAATTCCTTTCTCTTCTTTGTCAATACTCATCTTAATAATTGGATTTTATGTGATGAGCAACTAGAAATAGACAGAACCCCCCTCTGTGATTTTACAAGATTCTGTTTACTTAAAAAATTAGTCCGAGAACTATCTACTCATGTAGCAATCATAAACTGTTTAAATTTTAAGTATACTGAAAATATAGTTACAATTAAATTATATGTAAAACAAAATATTAAATTATTAATATTGATGTAAAAATTTAAAATAATAATAATCATTTAATGTTGACAAAGAAGCCATAATGTTCCGCTCAGCTTGATTCAACTTTTTTAGGCTTCTTCCTGACTCTAACTCCCTGATTTCCCTTTTCTTAGGGAATTTACTTTAGAAAACTTGTAATTAAAATTCTTTCTCTGCTTCTTCATGAGGAAAATATTTTCAGAAGCTTTTTGACAGTTTTATAATTCAGGAATGTCTTGCTCACAGACCTCAGAGCCATTCTTTGAAATATAATCATTAAAGAACATAGAGTCCAAATATCATAGTCTGTGTAAGAGGGCAGGAGGCCTGCTTCCATGGATGTCTTACTCCAAGTTGTAAAACTACCTTCTGTCTTGAAGATAGGAGAAAGTTTAATTTTCCTTTGTGTAAAAGTCAATTAACAAATTTAAGTGGCCTTTAATCTCCTTCACTCTAGCTCTTAGAAACTGGTTTGTTTTATCAAAGTTAAACTCAGACTGAGTTCTGGTGTTGCTCCCCAATTCCAGGATTCTTGAATAAATTCTTTCTTCATAAATAAATTCTTGTTTAACTTTGCTTTTTGAAAATTTTGCTTTGATGATATCCGAGGAGAATAACTCCAACCAATAATTTTTTTTTAAGTCTTGTCTTATGTATTTTGTGTGTACATTCTTCAAAATAATATATAATCAACTTATCTACCTCCAGAAAATAAAAGAAAAAAAAAACTTGTATTAGGATTACTCTAAATAATAAGTCAATTTGGGAATAATTTACTTCTTTTTATATGAGTCTTTCTTTCTAAAAACATAATCCTTTTGAACATGTTTTGTTAAATTTTTATATAGGTATTTTGCATAGGTATTGCTTTTATGTATGAAATCCATGAACTTTTTCCTGTAACATTTTTATCTTTCTATATTATTGGAATGGTACTCTTCCAATGATTATTTTAGGTTTTGCAGTTATAAGTGTAATATCTTTTTTTCTAATCTCACTTTTCTATACATATGTGCTTCTGTTTTTTAAAGCAAAACTACTTTTGGTACTCCTCTTCCGTGGAAAATTATTTGTATTAACCAGAGGTTATAGGGGATATGATTAGCCAGGGAACAAAACTAAAGCTAAACAATAGAAAAGGGGGCCAGAATTTTCCTAAAATATCTCGAACACATTGCTAGTGTTTAAAGGAAAAATAGTGCTATATTTTCAGTAAAACAACCTTATTCTTTATATTTAATAATTTTATATTTAATATTTCTTTGTACATGAAGAAAATGAATTCAAGTAGATAACATCAAACATTTCTGATCATACATCTGTTGGGTGCAATTGAGATTGACACTTAAATCTGTTTTATTTCAGTAGTCATTTCACTTTCTCTTTAGTGCATTATGTTCCTTTGGTAAATGTCTGACTTACATATATGAAATTACATATTGTAAAGTAACTCTGGCACTTTAGTCACAAGAAGCCTTCCAAATCTAGAGGACATTAATGAACATACTAACTTCAGGGAAATTGTCTAACAACCAATTGTGACTACATATAAAGTCATATACTGTGCCTAATAGGCACACTTTAGCTTAATTTTAATAACAGTGTTTGTAAATCATAAATTTATTACACTAAATCATGATCAGAACACTTCAAAATCCTTTCTTCGGTAGCTACATTCAACACATCCTTGTATCAGTGAAGACTAATTGGTTGCAATTGACTAGACACTCAACCTGATGTGTTTTAAGAAAACTGGCAATTTAATTACCATATCTGACTAGTCAGCACCTGATCTTGAGTCATGGCTTGATTAAGGGGATTCCAAAATGTCACTGGGGCTGATTTTTTTCACTATGTTGCCCTGGGTAAAGTGCCTTGGTGTCACAGCTCACAGCAACTTCAAACTCTTGGGCTTAAGAGATTCTCTTGCCTCAGCCTCCCAAGTAGCTGGGACTATAGGTGCCTGCCACAACATCTGGGTATTTTGTTTTTGTTGTTGTCATTGCTGTTTAGCTGGCCCTGGCCAAGTTGGAACTGCCAGCCCTGGTGTATGTGGCCGACGCCCTAACCACTGAGCTATGGGCACTGAGCCAACTATCATGTTTTTAAAACTGATTTTACTTTTAATATTAAAGTCTATCAGTGACTCAGCAAGATGGTGGCCGAGTAACAGCTTTTTGCAACTGGGCATGATGAGTCTGGGGAGACAAGACTCCAGGCATCTCTGGCTGGTGGGATCTGCCCATAAACATACCTTTGAGGACACAGAGAGTGAGTGGTGAGAGACTTCTGGACCTCAGGAGGAGGACAAAAGCAGTGGAAAACTAGGAAGTGGTTGTGTGTGTTCGTTCAGTTTAATTCCGCTGGCAGCTGAAAGTACAGCAGCAGTGAGGTTGCAAACTGGAAAGGCCTTACCTGTGAGCTGCTTTAGTATTTTTGGACTTGGCACTCAGTTGAACTACCTTGGGAGAACTTGGGCCAGAGGGTGGAGGACTTTAAGTGTTATCTAGGGCCCCAGACTGAGCCTCTGAGGCAGACGGAGCTAATAGTGTTCAGCTGTGGGCCTTGCAGAGCCATTGTGGGAGAAGTGCCCCAGCAAGTTCTGCCCTCAGGGTTGCAGAGTAATCTAATGACTGAGCAACCTAAAAGCGGGGACTGAGATGCCTTGCAGCCTTAGTCCTCGGGGGCATAAGTGAGACTGGTTTTGACACACTCCAGCCCCTTCAGGAGTGATCCCAGCTACAAGTACTTTCCTGGGAATTCTTCTGCTTAGCCAAGTTTAGCAGTTTAAAGTGCCTTTTACATGGGCTGAGAAGAGATTTAGGCTCTCCACCCTGCGGGATTTGAGAAATCAGCAGAGGCCTCCAGTCTCCATCTTGTAAAGGCGTATCAGCATTGTGATTAATATCTCATATCCCCAGAAGATCACCTGTTGCCCAGACAATATTCAGAAAGATATATATACTGCTTTGCTTTTTTGTTGTTGTTGTTGTTTTGCTTTTTAATTTCAACATTTTCTATAGATTTTTTCTTTTCTTTCTTCATTTTTCTAGTTTAAATATAATTTCCCATTGCTGCTTTTTTCAACAATTAGAACTTCATTTTTGCTAGTGTTTATACCCCTATTATGTGGTTTTTCCCCGAATTTTATTCAATAAAGTTTTCTGTTTGCTTATTTTGGTTTGATTTATAGCATTTTTGTCTTTCCTCTCTATTTGGTGGAGGTGGGGTACTGTGTCTAAACAGGCTAGCAAAGAGCTGCTGACCTCGAGGGAACTATTCAATCCAGCACCCCCAGAGATTGGGGGTTTTTAAGGTTGGGTCAAAGTACCCTACTAGACACCTATATTTATCTGTCTCCCTCTCTCTGTGCCCCTTTTCTTTTGTCAATATTCCCTTTTATCCACACCCTCTCCTGTATCTTTTTTCTTTTCTTTTATTTATTCTTTTTTTTTTTTTTTTTCTTTTTTTCCTTCTTGCTCTTCAACCTTCTCATCCTTCTGGTCCTGTACCAAAAGGACTCATCAAAACACTGGTCCAGAGGCATAGCAACTTAAAGAGCAAGAGAAAGTGAAAGGAAAATTAGGGCAAGGAAATAGATTAAAGAAATCACTCATGAGAAAGAATCAGCAGAAAAATCCTGGCAACATGAAAAACCAGTCCAGAGCAACCCCCATAAGAGACCATGAGGTAGCTACTGCAGAAGATTCCACCTACAAAGAAATGTTAGAAATGATAGAAAGGGAATTTAGAATACACATGATGAAAACAATGAAGGAAATGATGGAAACAATGAAGGAAACTGCTGATAAAGTGGAAAATAACCAAAAGGCAATCCAAAAACAGAATCAAATAAGAGATAAATGACAGGAAGAATATAGAAAGGGTATAGCAGAACTGAAGTAACTGAAGCAGTCAATTAAGGAACTTAAAAATGCAATATAAAGTATCAACAACAGATTAGATCATGCAGAAGAAAGAATTTCAGAGGTAGAGGACAAAGCTCTTGAGATAACTCAGATAGTTAAAGAGGCAGAAAAGAAGAGAGAGAAAGCAGAACATTCACTGACAGAATTACGGGACTTCATGAAGCATTCAAACATACGAGTTATAGGTATCCCAAAAGGGGAAGAAGAATGTCTCTTCTTCTCTTCCCCTCAAAAGGGGGATGAAAGCCGTACTAGAGGATATTATAAATGAAAATTTCCCAAATATCACTAAAGTTTCTGACACACTTGTTTTAGAGGAATATCAGAACCCAGGTCACCTCAACTCAAATAAAGCTTCTCCAAGACACATTGTGATGAACCTGTCCAAAGTCAAGACAAAAGAAAAGATTCATCAAGCTGCCAGGAAAGCACCAGTTGACCTACAGGGGCAAATTCATCAGGGTGACTACAGACTTATGTAATGAAACTTTTCACACAAGAAGACAATGGTCATCTACCTTTAATCTACTTAAACAGAATAATTTTCAGCCCAGAATTCTATATCACGCTAAGCTAAGTTTAAAATTGACAGAGAAATCAAATCATTTACCGAAATACAAACACTGAGGAAATTTGCCACAAGACCAGCTCTACAGGAAATACTTCAACCTCTTTTGCACACTGACCATCACAATGGATCAAGAGCAAAGTAAGAATTCAGCAATTAAAGGATAGAACTTAACTTCTACACTAATGCGAAAGATAAAAGTAAGCAATGGACTCTCACGAAATAAGAGGAATAGAATATTACCTTACTTATCAATTATCTCAATAAATGTTAATGGCTTGAATTCCCCACTGAAGAGGCATAGATTGGCTGACTGGATTAAAAAACACAAGCCATCCATTTGCTGTCTGCAGGAAACACACTAGCTTCAAAAGACAAATTAAAATTCCGAGTTAAGGTTGGAAGACAATTTTTCTGGCAAACGGAATTCAGGAGAAAAGAGGAGTTGCAATCTTATTTTCAGATACATGTGGATTTAAAGCAACTAAAGTCAAAAAAGACAAAGATGGTCACTTTATATTGGTCAAGGGAAAAAATACAAGAAGATGTTTGAATTCTAAATATTTATGTACCCAATTTAAATGCTCCCAGATTCCTGAAACAGACCTTACTCAGTCTGAGCAATATGATATCCTATAATATCATAATAATAGGGGACTTTAACACTCCTGTTACAGAGCTGGACAGACCTTCTAAACAGAAATTAAACAAAGATATAAGGGACTTCAATGAGATCCTAGAACAACTGTGCTTGATGGATGCATATAGAACACTCCATCCCAAAGACAAAGAATATACATTCTTCTCATTGCCCCATGAAACATTCTCCAAAATTGATCATATGCTAGGCCACAAAACAAGCCTCTACAGAATCAAAAGAACTAAAATTTTACCTTGTATCTTCTCAGACCACAAGGCACTAAAGGTGGAACTCAACTCCAACAAAAACCTTCAACCCCATACAAAGGCATGGAAATTAAATAACCTTCTGTTGAATGATACTTGGGTGCAGGGAGAAATAAAACAGGAAATTATTAACCTCCTTGAGCATAACAACAATGATGACACAAGCTGCCAAAACCTATGGGATAAGGCAAAAGCAGTTTTGAGAAGAAAATTTATTGCTTTAAATGCCTACATTCGAAAAACAGAAAGAGAGTGCATCAACAAACTCACAAGCCATCTGATGGAATTGGAAAAAGAAGAACAATCTAAGTCTAAACTCAGCAGAAGAAAAGAAAACTCAAAATTAAATCAGAGATAAATAAAATGAAAAGCAAAGAATCATTCAGAAAATTAATGAAACAAGGAGTTGTTTTTTTTTTTTTTGAACAAATAAATAAAATAGATAAACCTTTGGCCAGACTAACTAGAAATAGAAAAGTAAAACCTCCAGTAACCTCAATCATAAATGATAAAGGGGAAATAACAATTGATGCCACTGATAAAAGATTATCTCTGAATACTACCAAAAACTTGCCAAGAAATTTGACAATGTGAAAAAAATGGATCAATATGTGGAATCACTCCCTCTCCCTATACTTAGCCAGGAAGAAATAGAACTTCTGAACAGACCAATTATATGCACTGAGATTAAAGAAACAATAAAAAAGCTTCCAACAAAAAAAGGTCCTGGTCCAGATGGCTTCACACCAGAATTCTATCAAACCTTCAAGGAAGAGCTTATTCCTGTACTGTAGAAATTATTTCAAAAAATTGAGGAGGAAGGAATCTTCCCCAACACATTCTTCAAAGCAAACATTACCCTGATACCAAAATAAGGAAAAGACCCAACTAAAAAGGAAAATTTCAGACCAATTTCATTAATGAATATAGATGTAAAAATTCTTAACAAAATCCTAGCCAATAGATTACAGTTTATCATCAAAAAAGTCATACATCATGATTAACCCATCATGATCATCATGGGTTTCATCCCAGCGGTACAAGGCTGGTTTAACATATGCAAGTCCATAAACATTATCCACCATATTAACAGAAGCAAAAATAAAGACCATATGATTCTCTCAATAAATGCAGAAAAAGCATTTGATAAGATCCAGCACCCTTTTCTACTTAGAACACTGAGGAGTATAGGCATAGGTGGCACATTTCTGAAACTGATTGAAGCTATCTATGACAAACCCACAGCTAATATTTTACTAAATGGTGTATAACTGAGAGCTTTTTCTCTTAGAACTGGAACCAGACAAGGTTGTCCTCCGTCACCATTACTTTTCAACATAGTGCTGGAAGTTCTAGCCAATACAATTAGGCAAGACAAGGAATTAAAGGGAATCCACGTAGGAGTAGAGAAGGTCAGACTCTCCCTCTTTGCTGACAACACCCTCTTATACTTAGGGAATCACAAAGACTCAACCACAAGACCCCTGGAAGTCATCAAAAAATACAGTCATGTCTCAGGATATAAAATCAATGTCCACAAGTCGGTAGCCTTTGTATACATCAATGACAGTCAAGATGAGAAGCTAATTAAGGACACAACTCCCTTCATCAGAGTTTCAAAGAAAATGAAATACCTAGGAATATACCTAACAGAGGAGGTGAAGGACCTCTATAAAGAAAATCACGAAATCCTCAGAAAGGAAATAGCAGAGGATATTAACAAATGGAAGAACATACCATGCTTATGGATGGGAAGAATCAACATTGTTAAAATGTCTTTACTTCCCAAAGCAATCTACCGCTTCAATACCATTCCTATTAAAATACCAACATCATACTTTCAAGATTTGGAAAAAAAATGATTCTGTGTTTCGTATGGAACCATAAAAAAACCCATATACCTAAGGGAGTGCTTAGTAATAAAAATAAAGTAATAAAATAAATCACCATACAAGATTTTAGGCTGTATTTCAAAGCTATAGTGCTCAAGGCAGCATGGTACTGGCACAAAAAAAGAGACATAGATATTTGGAATCAAATAGAAAATCAGGAAATGAACCTAATATTTTACAACCACCTAATCTTTAATAAACCAAATAAGAACATACCTTGGGGAAAAGATTTCCTATTCAATAAATGGTGTTGGGATGGATATCCACATGTAAAAGACTGAAACTGGACCCACACCTTTCTCCACTCACAAAAGTTGATTCAAGATGGATAAAGGACTTAAATTTAAGGCATGAAAAAAATAAAAACCTCAAAGAAAGCATGGGAAAAACACTGGAAGATATTGGCCTGGGGAAAGACTTCATGAAGAAGATTGCCATGCAATTGCAACAGCAACAACAATAAACAAGTGAGACTTAATTAAGCTGAAAAGCTTCTGTACAGCTAAGGAGACAACAACCAAAGCAAATAGACAACCTACACAATGGGAAAGGATATTTGCATATTTTGAATCAGATAAAAGCTTAATAACTAGGATCTATAAAGAACTCAAATTAATCCACATGAAAAAAGCCAACAATCCCATATATCAATGGGCAAGATACATGAATAGAACCTTCTCTAAAGAAGACAGATGAATGGGTAATAAACATATGAAAAAATGTTCATCATCCCTAATTGTTAGGGAAATGCAAATAAAAACCACCCTGAGATACCATCTAACCCCAGTGAGAATGGCCCACATCCCAAATCTCAAAACTGCAGATGCTTGCATGGATGTGGAGAGAAGGGAACACTTTTACTCTGCTGGTGGGACTGCAAACTAATATAACCTTTTTGGAAGGAAGTATGGAGAACCCTCAAAGCACTCAAGCTAGACCTCCCATTTGATTCTGCAATCCCATTACTGGGCATCTACCCAGAAGGAAAAAATCCTTTTATCATCGGGATGCTTGCACTAGACTGTTTATTGCTACTCAATTTATAATCGTCAAAATGTGGAAACAGCCTAAATGCCCTCCAACCCAGGAATGGATTAACAAGCTGTGGTATATGTACACCATGGAATACTATTCAGCCATTAAAAAAAAAAAATGAGACTTTACATTGTTTGTATTAACCTGGATGGAAGTGGAAGACATTATTCTTAGTAAAGCATCACAAGAATGGAGAAGCATGAATCCCATGTACTCAATTTTGATATGAGGACAATTAAGGACACGGTGGGGCTGGGGAAAGGGGAGAGCAGAGTGAGAAAGAAGGAGGGGGGGTGGGGAAAGGAAGAGCAGAGAGAGGGAAGGAGGGAGGGGGGTGGGGCCTTGGTGTGTGCCACACCTTTTGGGGGTAAGACAGGATTGTAAGAGGGACTTTACCTAACAAATGCAATCAGTGTAACCTGGTTTCTTATACCCTCAATGGATCCTCAACAATAAATAAATAAATAAATTAATTAAAGTCTATCACTTCTTAAATTAACACCAATTAAAATTTGTTATTAACATATTATAAATACAACATAAAATACTTTTGAAAAGTTCCAAAAATTTGGCATTTTACAAAGGAAACAAATCACTCAAATCATTTGTAAGAGGAAAGGGTATACAAAGAATCCAAGTTTTATAACTCCAGTTGCTTCAATTTGGCACTTCTGTGATATAGCATTTATATAATGTACTAGTTTTATTACTTTTGAGATATAGGTATATTGACTTAAATTTTGATTAGGCTTCTTCTGATGATTTACAAACATTTCCCCACCACTTGCCAAATTAAATTTATGTCTACCTGGATTTCAAAATGAAAAATAAAATGATAGAGATGAATAGAAAGTAGTAGTTTGAAACTAATGTTTTATGCTAAATTCAAATGAGACTCATTACATGTGATTTTCTCAATCACAAAAATGAGACTATTAAGCTCCACAAGTCTGCATGGAAAATGACTGTTTTGCTAATCGTCAGAGGAATATTTTCTCTGAGTTAAAGCTTAGTCCTCTTTGCACTGTTCTTTTGAGGTTTTGAATCATAAGCAAGTTGGTTAACATTTTCTAAACTCTCCTGGGCTTTTACATATTCCAGCTTCTTTTACAAAATCTTACAAGGTTATTTTCAGTGCAGCTCAGAATATTTATTCTGTGTCTCACAAAACTCCTAATATTTACGGTAACAAAACAACACTTTTTAAATTTTTATAGACTATCTGATACTTTGCCCAATCAGATTTGATTAATCTTTTTTTGAGGATGGTGGTAACCAACCTTTATTTTCAATGTTGTGGTTGGAGGATCTTAAGTAGAATGTAAGTTAGAAAGAAAATAATTAAATATAGTATAAAAAATATTTTCCATGTGTATATCTGTGTGCCTAAAAGAAACAGAGGAATTAGGAGTACAAGGAAAGGCAGCTGTGATAGTGTGTTTCACTAATCACAGCTACAAGGAGGGTTGAAGTGTGGGAGGATCGTTTGAGCCCAGGAGTTCAAGTCCAGCAATATACAATATAGCAAGACTCCATCTAAAATGAACAAAAAGTGTATAAGGACACAATGAAATGGGAATTACTTTTTTTAAGTTAACCTATTTAGAAAGGTTCTATCTTGCATGTAACTCATATCACTTTCTTCACCATCCTTCTGTGCAAAGTGTGTAAGATTTAAAGAAAGAAATAAAATAATCAAATTAACATATGCGCTGGGATGCCATTTCTTAAGTAATTACATTATTCATGTGTGTTTGTGCAAACATACAAATATGTAAATTTTTGTGTTAGAATAATGAATCTATAGTCCATCAATTTGATCATTTCTTACCTATCCTATGTTTTGAAACCTTTTCCATGGAAAAACTTAAAACCTATCTCATTTCAAATTGCTTTATATTTTCTATATTACAGATGTAAGACAGCTTACGATACATTGCTATATTTATAGAGTTTTTGAAATAGTCACTCTTAAAAAAAAAAGTTACTTCATGAAAATTAACCACAGGCAGAGTAAATGAGAAGATTTGAATCAAAGAGTACAAACTTTCAGTTGCAAGTTCTGGAAATCTAAGGTATAGCATAGTGTCTACCATGACTAATACTATACTGCATAAGAGAGCATATCTTAAGTGTTCTCACCAGAAACACAGAAAAATCGTAGCCATGTGAGATGAGATGATGCATTTTTTAAATAGCTTGATTATGGTAAATACTTCACAACGCATAAATATGACAAACCAGTGTTTTGTACAGCTAACATATATGTAATTTTTATTTGTCAATTATACATCTAAAAGCTTGGAAAAATAAAAAGATTTTTACAAAAATGAAAAACACCTCAAACTGAGAACTGTTTAAAAGAAGAACTTGTATAAAACATGCATAATGCTCCTAGAAAACAACAACAAAATATTAAACAATCTAACAAAAAAAAAAAAAGGATGAAAGTCTTGAAACTTTATAAAAGAAGTTATATAAATGGAATATAGCCAGGCACTGTGGCGGGGGCCTGTAGTCCCAGCTACTCGGGAGGCTGAGGCGAGAGAATCACCTAAGCCCAGGAGTTGGAGGTTTTGGAGGTTGCTGTGAAGCCACAGCACTCTACTGAGAGCGATAAAATGAGACTCTTGTCTCTAAAAAAAAAAAAAAAAAAGAATGCAAAGCAAATGGACCTCTCATACATGACCACGGGAGTGTAAAATAGTAAAATCACTTTATAAAATTATTTTGCAGCTTCTTAAAAAGTTAAAATATATACCTATGAGCAATATTAATGCCATTTTTATTGAAATTATTCAAAGTTAAGAAACTTTCATCTAATTTATTCTAGATTTCATTTTTAGTTTACTAACTTTCTTTGAAAAAAAAAAAAAAAAATGGAACTTCCAATGTGAGAAACTGCTGGTAGTCCCGTGAATGACTCCAAATGAAAGCAGCATAACCATCCTACTAGGACAGTCCAGCTGAGCTTTATTCAGCACAAAGACTGCGATAAATCATAAATTACTGTTGTTTCAAAACCACAAAAGAAAATTACTTTTGGTAATGTTTGAAATATTTACTCTGTCAAATTTCACAATGTTGAACTTTCCTTGTATTTCTAGAATAAACTCTAAATTTTGTTTAATTCATTGAAAGAACTTGACAATATAGATTTTGGATTAACTCTGTTTGGTATCATAATTTATTTTTTGTGCAGACTTTAACTCATCTGTCCAGTTCTTCTTTAGAAACTATTTTAGTTACATTAACCAATTTCATGGTTCCTGTGTAGGCCATATTGTTTCAATGAATTGAATCAAATTATATTATGTAGAGCATAAATTGCATCTAGCTTTAGGGAATTAGAAACTAGTAAATACATAACAAAACACACTATTGAAAATAAATAAGAAAACATTTTAAACTCACTTGAAAATTACGTTTTCCTCTTAGTTTCCGAGTAAATGCAGTTTTCTGAATTGTCTCTTGTTTACATCTGTATAACCTATTTGAAGTGTATGCTAATATTTTCCTTCTCCATATGAACTTGGCATTTTTACTGTCATGCATTTTGCTAGCATATTCTTTAAGGATAGCATGAAAACGTGAATAACACTGCTGCTTTTGATCGCATATGCAGTTTCATTTTTCTTCCTCAGTGAGGTTTTTGTATAAAAGTATTAGTGACAAAATGTTACAAATATTCCTCTACTTCTAAAGCAGTTTATCATTCTATGTCACATTATATTGATAAGTCATATGAAGTTTCAGAATTAAGTATTTCTAAAAATCACCTGTAAATTTTTGAGTGCAGATTTAGAATTAAATAATGTCTTTTTGAAAGTATCTACCAAATGGATAAATCGTTATGTTTATTTTTTAAAAAATATATAATTAGACATAACGAATGCAGTTTGTGAGTATTCCTTCTACTATGTTTGCGCAGGCCACAGTTTGGAGGATTCCATGATAGCACCATTGCGTGGAAGAAAAATAATGTTTCATGAAACAGCTGAAAATTGCTGTAACCCTGGACACTGTTTATCAGGTGAAATTGGTGCTTGCTTCACTTAAAGTACTTCCAGCTGCACAATAAGAGCTTGAACTTCAGCCTCTTACGACTATTTGGCTTAATTCTTGACCTTATACTACTAAGTTTTGTTGGAGAAAATCTCAGGATCGTGCCTGCTGGCACCAGTACAAATTCATGGCCTCTTACCTCACAGGAATCTTCTTTTACTTGCCGCTTGTCGAATTCTTTCTGTGCCTCCTGTACCACGCATCTTTTCTACTATTTTCATTATCCCCTGCTTCCCACTCATTTCACTCCTCCTAATTAGCTAATGACATTTTTTTCTGTCCCTTCAGACAAGTACAAACTGATATATATGAAATCTCTTGAGTTTATACAAGCTAGTACAGATTAAACCCATTAACACTCTTGGGTAAAGGACTATCCTCACTTCTCTTTAAAACAGACCTCAATCTATGCATCAAATATCATTTAATACCCCATTCTTCTGGAAATGTGTTATTTAATGTCAACATTAAGTTTTCTGTGTTAGGCGCGTGAGTTTTTTGTTTGTAGACTGTGGTGGTGCTGTGGCAAGTGTGTGTTACGTCTCAGCACTCTGCTGGGAGCTTCCTGCCTCTGATAAAAGACACCTCATCTTAAATCGATCAATACATTTGTGTCTACTGTACATATATGTAATATCTACAATTATACCTGTGTAGTGGTTCATCATATCCAGTGCCAGAATATTAGGGTTTATTAAGTATAAAACCTTGAGTTTTTATAGGTAAATGATACTGCTGTCACTGTGGAGCTCACAGTGTACCTTCTCTCTCTTAACACCAGTGTCCAAGATTATGTCTCTGTCGACAGCAGTGGTTCTCAACCTTCCTTATGCTGTGGCCCTTTAATACAGTTCCTGTCAGTCGTGACCCACAGGTTGAGAACCACTGATCTAGTGAGTCTGCGTTTCACCTTGTGGAAAACCTATGTGAGATATGAAGCACAATGAGATGCAGGGCAGGTGACACAGAAAGCCAGCACTCTACATTTAAGGTGATGGATGGGCCACTGTCAGCAGGTAACTCCATGCTTATGTAACATGGCCTTCTCTCCCTAACCTAAAGAAGAAAGAGAGAGGAAGCGAGAGAGAGAGAGTAGCAAGCTTTAAAAAGATGTACTTTAGATAGACTTAGTTGCTTTGGGGGGATTATCTTTTATTATGTGAAATTCTCTAAAATACATAAAAAGTTTTAAATGGCTACTTGTACTTGGTTTGCACAAGTTATGCAGTAATCCTGGTGCACTGTGGTCTTAGACAAGATAGCCTGGTTCTCTGCCTCCTGGTCCTCATTCTGAAAGTAAATTTCACTGTGTTAGTATCCAACACATGTCCCCATCCAGGGGTCCTCAAACTTTTTAAACAGGGGGCCAGTTCACTGTCCCTCAGACCATCGGAGGGCCGGACTATAGTTAAAAAAAAAAACAAAAAAAAACTATGAACAAATTCCTATGCACACTGCACATATCTTATTTTGAAGTAAAAAAAAAAAAAACGGGAACAAATACAATCACACGGCCTCATGTGGCCTGTGGCCCGTGGTTTGAGGACCCCTGCAACTTTGGGCATTATATACTACCTCGACTTCCATGTGGGAAGGATTCCTTTACCACACTCTCAGTCATAACTTTCAGTTCTTAATGGTTATATCATCGTCAGAAGAGGACATACACGTTTTTACAATTTTATGCAAAGTGCTATGTAAATTTCCCAAGCCCTGTTAATTGTTCCATGTGGACTGCAGCAATAGAGTCTCCTGGAAGTAGAAATTCTGGAGCCTTAAATGATTTAACTCATTTAAATAAGCATCCACCCCTCCCCCTTCAGAAAATTTTTCAGTTAATATCAGCCATGACTTTTTACTTGTTGAATCAAATGATTTAAGTTAAACCCTTCTCTTTAGTACTTTATGTAAGAGATTCATCGTTCCAATTGAATCTCAACATTTAAAACTTTTCCTGCTTTTTCTTTTGGTTTATAACTTTTTGATAATTCTTTTTATTTTTTGACAGTTTCTTTTTAGTTGGTTTTAAAATGGAGTTTTAGCTTTTCACTTTTAAGTTTGAGTAAATGCTTTCGGGATCCTAAAGATTCACTGGTATTTCTAGGTGTGAATTTATTTTTATTTGTTGCTCAGAACCAGTCATTCTTCCTGTATCCAAAGACAATCTTTCCTTTGAACCATTCCCATCTTTTCCATCTCCTTGTTTCTTTAGACTGTCTCATAAAATACTTTCCAACATCTATCTATCTTCCAGGGAATGCACTCTTCCTCTGGGTCTACTCAATCATCCTAGGTTTATATTTTGAAAAGTTTTAAATAACATTTCTAGAATTCTGTATTTTTAATTTTTAATCTGTTTCTCCTTTTAAATGATGCTTTTTAAATAAGTGGCTTTAATTACTTCAATCATTTCTTTCATTTTTATGACATAATGATTTTAAATTCCATTTACAAATATATTATTTTAATACTTATCTAATCCTGATAGTTATTTTTTTCTATAGAATTCCAGAAAGGTATACTGATTCATTTTGTGTTTTAAAATGTTCACCTAAAATATTTACTCAAGAGTTCATCTTTGATTTGGATTATATTCCTTTATTTCTCCCTATGAGCATTCTTTGTCTTTATGCTGTATCTCTTTAAAATAATTTTGTGTTTTATTCAATCAGAATCTCAGCCTAGATCAAATATTAGGCGAATTTTTGAGCTTGGGGGTTCGGTAACAATGCAGTGGATCAACTTGAAATTAAAAAAAAAAAAATCATGCTTTTTAAAACTAGCTTGGAAGTTATTAAAAATGCAGAATGTGCAGCTGTAGAGCAGAGTGATGGCATTAATAAGGGTCAACTGAAATCGGATGACATTAAGTAATCAAAACACTGGCATATTTAGGTTAGACACTAAGCATGTGTTAGTGAGATGTGTATCTGTGCACTTGTAGGTGGTTAGTTGTGTGGAGTACACGTGTACAATGAGTTTTTTGAAAACTGAGAGGCTAGAGAGAATCAATAATTTTACAATAGGGTACATGACAAGTTAGGACTTCAAAATTTGCCCTTTACACAAATGTAAACTCAGGGATATCCTCAATGCATATAAAAGTGCCTGGAAAAGTGACATGTAAATAATAGTTACTCAATACATGATTGAAGTTTTTAGCATAAAAAATGTGATCATAATTATTTTTAAACGATATGATCAGAGCCAAAAAATACATACAAGGCAAAAAGTTAGGATATGACTATAATTTTCTATGCAGAAAAGATAGTGATAGTGGGGATATTCATGCAATTTAAGACCCAAGAGATTTTGCACAGGTGGTTCTAACAGGACAACATGAAAATGTGGATATGAGACTAAAAAAAAAAAAAAAAAAACAAAGTTTAAAATATAAAATGCTTTTTTTTTTTTTTTGTTTGCCAATTTATGAAAAGACACTTTAAACAAGAAAATTAAAGCTCAATTGAGACTTTAGGAGTTTAAAGTTCCTAGAGGAACTTTATATAAAATGGTGGTCTGTGACTCACTAGAACTGTTTATAAGGAAATATTTACCACATTAACAGATGTTAAATTCCTATAAATGTGGTTCTGATTTCCTAGGTAGAATGTGATTAATAAAGGCAAAGTATTAAAGATAGAATCTTTGTGATTGCATGCATATTTGCACAACTTCAAAAAGAGTGATCAACCAAAAAGAAACTGTCAAAAAAAGAAGAGTTAGGAAAGAGTTATAAACTATAAGCTGAAGAATATTTGAATGAAGAGATCTAATTAAAAGTTATTAATCACTTAGATCAAGTACTAAAGACAAAGATCCTAAAACCCTCAAAACTGTAATAGCTTTCTTTCTCCAGGAAACCAATTTATGCTCCTAGGAAACATGTTATAGTATTATTATTTATTTGTAGGTCTGACTTTTTTTTTCTTTTTTTTTTTTTTTAGACATAATCTAACTTTGTCGCCCTGGGTAGAGTGCTGTGGCATCATAGCTCACAGCAACTCAAACTCCTGGGCTCCCGTGATCCTCCCAGCCTCCCAAGTATCTGAAAATACAGGCACCCGCCATGACTTCTGGCTAGTTTTTCTATTTTTAGTAGAGACAGGGTCTCACTCTTGCTCAAGCTGGTCTTGAACTCCTGTACTCAAGCAATCCACCTGTCTTAGCCTCCCAGAGTATTAGGATTACAGGTGTGAGCCACTGTGCCCACCCAAGTCTGTCCTTTTTTTGATAGCATCGTTATTTAAAGTTAGCATTTGTGTTGAATATAGTAATGCAGTAGAATCTCTGTATGTTGATCACCCTATGGATGGTAACAAACTCATCAACATATGGGGATGGCTAACTAAGGAACTAGGCCTATACTGATACAGACATGTGGTGCATGGCCAGTCTAAAAATTAGGTCAATTTGAGGAGGTGGTCAATGTAGGGAGGTTCAAGTCTATGTGGATTTTAGTCTATATATATTTGGTGTTTTCATGAAATTATTAATTCTGTTTGTAAGATATGTGATACTATCTGCATTGTACATATAAAGAAATTTATAGGGATAGTTGATTGCACGAGTTGACATGGTATATTGCACAAGACTGCATCAGGTCTTAACTCTTAATACAGTGCTTTCTATACTTCACAATATGATCTCTGTAAACCTAATGATTCTGCTTCACATTATCTTGTAAGACCGTGATTACCAACCTTTTTGGCACCAAGGACCGATTTCATGGAAGGCAATTTTCCCATGGCTGGCAGTGGGGTGCATTACATTTTCGTAAGGAGTGCACAACCTAGATCCCTCCCGTGGGTAGTTAACAGTAGGGTTCATGTTCCTGTGAGAATCTAATGCAGCCACTGATGTAACAGGCAGCTGAAGGTGGTGAAGCAAGTGCTGGGGAAGGGCTACGGACAGAGATGAAGCTTTGCTCTCACCCACTGCGCACCTTTTCTGATGTAGCCCATTTCCCAACAGGTCACGGAATAGGATGGGTCTGTGCCCAAGGTTTGGGGACTGCAGTAGTAAGAAAGATTTTATAAATCAAGCATCTGAATACAGATTTTTAATAAATAATTATTTAAATGTACTCCTATGTATATATTCCTGAAATAGGTTTTATTCTTAGATTAGCTATAAGAAGTAATTTCTTTACCTGTAAATTATTTTCATTGTGTTACCATCACAAACTATTAATAGCTTAACATTTTGGATCACGTTGCATAACATTGCTGAGTATCTTCTAGAATACCTCTTATTCATCTAATTTGTTTTACTATTTATTGAATACTGGATGTTAGCAGTTAAAGACACAAATCTTGTCATTACCTATTAATATAATATTATCTGCACAATAGCAGATAATAACATTTATGCAGGCACTCAACTTGCCAAACCAAAGAGAAGAGATGTATCTGCAGAGAAACTTCCATAGATTAAATTATTGTGGAAATTCAGGGACAGAATAGGCTAGGATGTTTGGCAATGTTTCATGAATAAGTAGCATTTAGATGATGCTACTATTTAGATTCAGAGAGGAAAGAATGAAGGTAAAGGGTTGACTCCAGAACAGGGCCAGTGTGCAGATCAGAAGCAAGCCAAGTCCAGTCTGGGTAGACACATGGATGAGTAGCAGATTTAGATATGCCGGTGAGGACAGATCAACAAGGCCCAGGGCCACATCATGGTGAGTTAAGAAGTCCAGATCACATTAAAAGACAATGGAAAAGTATGACCAATGCTATTGGTCTGGATAGTGCATATTACAGAAAACCATAGCAAGTTTCTTTTCTAAAACAGTTTTATAGCTTTTCGTAAGTTTCATCCATAAATTGGCCAAGAAACAGCTTCCCACTGTGGTATAATTGTTAACAGAAATGATGTAATGGAAAGAATCTGACCTTAGAAGAAAAAAATGTATACTATTCCACTTCTTCAATTTATTAGTCAAAAAATCTGTTAATTTATCAGTGCCCCTCTTTCTTTATCTATAAAAGAAAAAATAGAGACAATCTGTGCTGAGACAGGTGTTACGCAGTATAATGCCTGTGAAACATAGTTGGAAATGTACCTCCCCTCAAATTATGACTCCTGAACTGTGTGTATCCTTAAGGAGCAGGATACCTGATACCCTAGTGACCAGACTAACTGGTCACTGAAAGCCTCCAAGATTGGTGGGATCCAAGATGGTAGTCTCCCTGACCTCTGAAAACCTCCTGATTTCATTATAGTCTATTTTCAACTCTAAATGGCACTCCCACAAGTGCTGGGATGGTCCACATCACCATGGCAATGACCAAAGGAGACCACGAAAGGGCAAGGATGAGATGGTGTTCCTGTTCTCAGAAATACTCTATTCCTGGGAAAAACATGACTATTCCACCCTCTGCTCTTAGTATCCATCCCCTCCATTAAAAGAAATCCTGCACTCTAAACTCCTCACCTCTCATAGGAGGAGGAGTAGATTTGCAAGCTGTGCCCCAAGCTTCTCCATACCTTGGCCATTGGCATAGAGACTGATCTGCTTAACATTTGCATTTTCATACACAGGCTTCAGGACACCAAACGGGAAATAATACCACCTTGTGGGGAAACAAAGAAACAAACAAACAATTATCTCTGTAACAGCTCCAGGAGCTAAAGTCACAGAAGTCACGAAAAATGTACAGATGAAAGAGAGGGAGAGCATTATTTTCTGATGGTCACAGTATTCCAAATGTATCCGATAATTTCTAAGTGGTAATTCTAACTCAAAATTATTTCTAACCTAAATTAATAAGATTCTTGAAAAAAGTAATTTCTTATGTCAACCAAATGAAAGGACAACAGTGTTTTCTCATTATATCCCTAGTTTTCTCTTTCTTTTTTTCCCCTGAGGTATTTATATGCAGGTGATTCTTCAACTTATCAAGTGTTAACTACTGAACCCTATTAAATTCTGCAATTACTTCCACTCCCAACTCATGCAATCTTTACTAAATACCTCTTGACACTGCACACATTTACAATAGCCTACTCTTTATTTTTACCCTCCTTTTGACCTCCTTAAGCTTCTTGTAATAAAAGCAACCAGGTTCACCTGTTACTGTTAATTTTGACTGACAGACTGATCCTGTAAGAATAAAGTGGTAGTATCTCCTAAAATACTCTTTCCCTTTAACAAATGCAAAAATTGTCTTGAGTATTGTAATACCAATATCCTGGTTTCTTGATTTTGTTTTTATGTTTGTCTCAAGTTTTTTTTTTTTCTCCGCCCCCCTCAAATCCTTGCCCTGTTTAGTGCCACCACAAAATGTTCAATGTTGAATGACACTTGGGATTAAGAATGCAACACTAACTCCCACAAACTATCAGTTTGTCACATTTACAATGCTGCAAGGAGGAATTTGAATATTCACTCTGTCACAGTCCTTATTCTTGTGATGGTAGGGACAGAGCAGTTAATTCTTGTGCCCAAATTAGAAATTAAAATGAGAATATATGGGGATAGGGAGTGTGGGACCACCAAACTGGGGTTCTGAAATCAGCTCCAAATTCTTCTCCCAGATAGGCATTAATGTAAAATTGAAGAAATGGCTGTAGATTTGAAAATGAAGGCGCACACTGATATTTGGATTATATTTTTACTTCTTGTTATTCTTTTTCTTTTCTTCAATTTTGCACAAACCTTCTGGGAAACGGCTTTTATAGACAGTGATTTTCTGAGGAAACGAGCACCAAGCCAGTGCCAAAACCTCACAGCCATCACAATTGTATCTGACAAATATTCCATTTCTGAAACTTTTTGAAAGCCTTCATTTCATACACAATTTGCAGATATTGGTACACCAAGATTTTCATACGAAATTCTATCAGTATGGCCCATGAATTGAAAAACTCGGAGGAGAAACTACCTGTTAGGATTCTGGAAGCATTCCCGAGAGGAGAGCTCCTGCACAAACCGCCTCTCGCCAAGGTTTCCTTTAAACCCCCACAAAGGGTCATTTGACCAAAACTACTTCAAAGGGCCAACCATCAGTCATTTGCACTATTAACGTTAACCTGATCTCTCCAGATGTTGAAATAAATGAAGAAAACATAACATCTTAAATAGAATATTTCTTATCAAAGGGAATTGTGATTATGTATTGCATTTAGGTTGAAATGATAAACATGAGTGAGTAATCAAGAACAATTAGGGAATTAGGGAAAAGTGCTTTGTTAATTTTACCTTAAGATGTTGACTCCCCAAGTAGTTTGAGGAACACCACAGAATGGGTGTCACTTTTCCCTGGAAAGCTTCCTTTTCTTCTTCGACAAATACGTGAATAAATCATATTATTATTGTTGTATGAATAAGTCAAAGTAGATATTTTTGGACCTTAAATAAATGTTGAATCCTCAAAAATGCAACAAGAATCCCAGCCATTCCAAAGCGGGTAAATTATATTCCAAATGCATGATAGCTTTACTTTCCTTATATTTTCAGCTCAAAGAAAATTAGGAAGAGCCCTTCCTCTCACAGGAAGGACACCAGCTGAAAAGAGGCTGCCTCGAAAAGTGACCTTGCAGATCATGTTTTAGGTATGTATGCTTATATTTCAAAGATGTGTCTCTGTCACTCTAGCATTTTAAGTTTATTTTTACTTATTAAGAAATTTAAAAAACATAAAAAAGAAAACAATCACTTACAATTTCACATCCAATTAGCCTAATAGTGTATTAAGCATATCTCAGAGAGATTTTTGTTTCATATTGATGCTGAAGATATACAATTCTAAATAATTTAGAATTTAAAAATTGTATTTTTAATTTTTTAAATAGTATCATGAATGGCTAATATTTAATGTAATAAACTTAGTTTTAGTAAACTAAGTAATCAGACACTTGAAAAGCCTCAGTTATGAGGTAGTTAATGTAGAACTAAAGAGGAAAGGAGTTACATTAAAAACACTGTATAAACATTTTGGGGAGAAATTATGTTCTTAGAGTAATAGTTTGAAATTCGTGAGCTTTTTGTCTTCCTTAAATTCTAAAAATTTAGTCTATTTTTCTCTTTTTTTTGGTGAAATGATGATACAATTCACATTTTGAATATGCGATAAACTGTATTCTAAAATGTAGATTTTCCTTAGAATTCATCAATCACCAGCTTACACGGTTAGCATGTGTAAGAATTTTAAGTTATATTACTAAAGTTTAACACAAGTGTTATATGAATTTATATTGTATCAGAAATTCATGAATTCTAGTCTCACCATTTCTTGCCAAATATTACCATTTTTAAACAATAATTGTCAAGCCAAACATATCCTAAATTTAATTTCATTCACTATTTGTTATGACTCTTCTGTATTTACGAAACTTTACAATTCTTCATTTGTGGATTTTCTATTCACAATTTGTTTTTCATCTTTATGTACATGATTTTATTTTTTTTTTTGGTTTAGATTTGTTAATGTCATTTCCACAGAAGAAAGTGGAAGAATTATCTTCATATTCAAGAGTATGTCAGACCCAAAATTGTGCTTCAAAATCTAGTGATTTAGAAAGGCAAGAGTCACTTTTATAAATGAAAACTTATAATATTTATTACTAAATAAATTAGCATTATTTACTTTTTAAAATTTAATTAGGTAGAATTATTTAGTTTTTTTAAATTTCAAAATGTTATGGGGATATTAATGTTTGTGGTTTTGTGGATGGCTTTTGTACTGCTTATGTCGAGGTTAAAAGTGTGCACATCACCCACTTGGTGCTCCCTGTTCACCAATCCACTCCTCCCCTCTCCCATCTGCTCAATTTCCCTTGAGTTTTACTTCTCTCCATACATGATTGGTTAGTTCTAATTTAATAGTGAGTGCATGTGATGTTTGTTTGTTTGTTTGTTTGTTTTCTTCGAGCACTCACTTAGATGATGGCTTCCACTACCATAAAAATTGTTCCAAAAGGCATTAAGGTCTCTTTCTTCACGGCTGACTAGTAGTCCAGGATAGATGCATATACCACATTTTGTTAGTCCACTCAAGAATTGATAGGCACTGGGGTTGATTCCACATCTTTGAAGTTGTGAATTGTGTTTCAGTAAACAGTGAAATACAGTGTTGTTTTGATAAAATGACTTATTTTCCTTTGGGTAAACACCCAGTAGTGGGATTGTTGGATTAAAGTCTATTCTTAGTTCTTTGAGGTGTCTCCATACTATTTTCCGTAGAGGTTGCACTGGCTTTTCTGTCCCAACAACAGTACATGAGTGTTCCTTGTTCTTCGAATCCACGCCAGCGTCTATTGGTTTTGGACTTTTTGATAAAAACCATTTTCACTGGAGTTAGGTTATATCTTATTGTGGTTTTGATTTTCATTTCTCTGATGATTAGAGATAGTGAACATTTTTTCATGTTTATTGACCATTAGTTTTTCTTTTAAAAAGCTCTGTTCAAGTCTTATTGACACTTTTTAATGGAGTTATTATTATTTTTTTCTTTCTGATTTGTTTGAGTTCTTTGTGGATTCGGGTTATTAGCTCATTATTGGATATAAAGAATGCAAATATTTCCTCCTACTTTGTAAGCTATTTGCTCTGTTGATTGCTTCCTTGGCTATGCAGATTTATTTATTTATTTATTTATTTATTTATTTATTTATTTATTTACATAGTCTCACTCAGTCACCCCGGGTAGAGTGCTGTGGTGTCATAGCTCACAGCAACTCAAACTCCCGGGCTCAAGCAATCTTCTTGCCTCAGCCTCCCTAGTAGCTAGGACTACAGGCATGGCCACAATGCCCTGCTACTGGGCATTTTTTCTCTTTTTAGTAGCAATGGGTCTTGCTCTTGCTCTGGTTGGTCTGGAACTCCTGAGCTTAAGGAATCCACCTGCTTCACAGAGTGCTAGGATTATCGATGTGAGCTACCCTGCCCAGACTGTGCAGATGCTTTTAAATGTAATTAAGTGTGCCATTTATTTATTTTTGTTGTTACTGTGATTGCTATCAGGGTCTTCTTTTTTTAAAATTCTGTATACATTTATTACTAGCTATTATTAATTCAGAAAGGGGACAAAAAGCTCATAAACATTCTATAAAATTTCCTTAGATACATTGCAAGGGAAAAAGTGACTGTGATGTACCAACAGCATCAGTATCTTAGGGTCTGGGAGGATGCATTCCTGGGGGAGGTGGACCTCTAACTGCTGATGGAGGGTGTCCTATTCTTAGAGGAGTCATACCTATAGGTGCTCCTTGAGCAGGGGCCCATGGGTGGTCTCATAGCAGGTGGAGGAGGCATAATAACTAGAGATAGTGTTGCTCTGTCTACAGGAGAACATGGGGGTCCCATGTCCTGATGGGTACTAGGTTGGGATTCCAGCAATGCTGGCAGTAGTAGCAATGGCAGTAGGTACTACAGTGCCTCTTTCCTGTGGGCCATTACCTGCTGGGATGGTCCCCTAACTCCTTGGGCTGGGCCTGCTAACTCAGCGGGAGCCTGAAGAATTGGTGCATCAGCTGGTACTTCTCTGCCAGCTGCCCTGCCAAATCCAGGGCTTCCTGCAGCTCCAGCAAGTGGTACTTGAGCAATGCCAGTAACTCTCCACAGTCACGAATACCAAGTTCTCCCCACACAGCAACATCAGACCCCTAACCAGCTTTTCTTCACGTTCTGGATTCTTCACATTCTTTGTCTTGATCTTCCTGAATTCATCACAATCACAGAGGATCAAATTCATATGTTTGTCCAAAGCCTTATTGGTGCCAGCGAAGATCCAGCCATCTTGCAGGATATAGTTCATTCTATAGTCAGTGTAGCTGATTACAAACAAAACTCAGGCTCTAGCTACTGTTGGAAATTTCTCCCCAGCTTGCATTATGTCTAGGAGATCCTGCATCATACCTTTATCTACAGCCTTAAAGATCAAGAAATTTTAACTGTGCACACCAGATTTGGTGGAATCACAATCATGACTGTGGGCAAGAGTAGCAAGATTTTGAATTGGGGTCTTCTTCGTAAATTCCTTGCCTAGGCCATTATCTAGAAGAGTTTCTTTTGACATTTTCTTCTAGAGTTCTTACGGTTTCAGACCTTACATTTAAGTTTGTTATTCATCTCAAATTAATTTTTGTGAGTAGTGAGAGAGCTGGATCCTGTTTCAATCATTTGCACGTGGCTATCCAATCCCCAGTGTATATTGCTGTCTGCTTTGTCAAAGGTCAGTTGGCTGTATGTGGATGCTCTTCTATCTGGCTTGTCTGTTCTGTTGGTGTTCATCTGCATTTTCATGCCAAAGCTGTTTTAGTTAGTATACACTTGCAGTGTAGCTTGAAGTCTGACAAAATGATGCCTCTGGAGTAGAATTATTTAACATCAAAATAAATAAAACATTTTTGGTTAGAGTACCATATGCTCCAAAAGATCATGGCTCTTCTGTAATTTTTCTGAATGAAATAAATATTAGAAAATATTATGAATTGAGTTGCAATGAACAATCTGGTACAAATA
>CAUYPK010056524.1:0-27936 GCA_963574355.1 Loris lydekkerianus | reverse complement strand
GGCGTTGTGGCGGGCGCCTGTAGTCCCAGCTATTCGGGAGGCTAAGGCAAGAGAATCGCTTAAGCCCAGGAGCTGGAGGTTGCTGTGAGCTGTGTGATGCCACGGCACTCTACCAAAGGGCCATAAAGTGAGACTCTGTCTTTATAAAAAAAAAAAAGAAAAAAAAGGGTTGAAGTGAGCAAGGTTTCCACAGCCAGAGGATTTGCAATGGCTTGTCGGGAAAGGCAGCCAATGCGCCAGTGCCTATGTGCTGACCATCTCTGAGAAGCTTTGGAGGACTTGGCTGGGAGACTGAAGACATTCCCTTTGCAGGGTACTTTCTCAGTGGTAGCACCAAACGGTAGCTCAGAGAGTAAAATTCCCTCATCCACCAAGCTGCCCCTGGTGAAAACATGAGCTAACCTAATTAAAGCAGGTTGCTCCCTATGCCACCACAGCCCTGGCCGCCTGCCTGCTGCAACTTCCGTTGGATCATTTGTGCTCCAAAAGCCTCTTGTCTAAAAATTATGGACCCATTACTGATGCTCATTAAGAGCTGTGCCTGGCGTCTCTAACATCACCCAAAGTCCAAATCACAGGTAATAGTAAGAGCTGTGACCCAGGGGGGTGTCTAACCTTTAGGCTTGTGTTTCATTTTTAACTTCCAACTTTTTTAGAAAGAACATGAATCCCCTATAATTTTTTAAAAATAAATAAATAAAAATAAATGCAGGCAGTGAGCAAGGAAAAAAAAAAAAAAATATATATATATATATATATATAATTCCACTATAAAAAATCAAATTTCTTTTATTCTTTTCCATTTGCTGCTCGTAAGCCTGGGTATGGGTTTTTCTTACGGTATCAGTCAAGGAAGCAGTTCCTTATCCTCCTAGAGTCGGTCCTGTATGGAATCCTTAACATAGTCGCACACTCTCTGTCCTTTTATTCAGAGGGTGGTAAAACAACTTTACGGTGGTAGATGGACTACAGAGGAGGTTAACCTTTGTCCAACTTAAGAAGAAACACTGAACTCTCTACTTCTCCAGGTCAGTGTCCATTTCTGTGCTTTTGTTTTCTTGCTGCGTTTACCTGATAGCCTTTGGCTATCCAATTCCTGACCTCACTTCTTCTAGCTTTCATCCTCTCTCCCTGAAAAGCCTAGGTGGCTTTCCTTCCTCAAGCCAACCTAGCGCAGCAGTGAAGAGCTCAGACCCGAAGCTAGCCTGCTGGGGTTCAAAACCCACCTCTGCCACTTATTGGGTGTGACCTCTTAACTACACTCTGCCGCTCACTTTGACCAATCTTCTGTGCCTTTATTTCCTCAACTGCAAAATTAAAATGCTAATAAGAGTCTCTACCACAGAATTCTTATGACGTTCTCTTAATACCTGCAAAGCGTATGTCTGACATATAGAAAGTACTGAGTAAGTGTTAGTTATTATTATTATTCAGACACATTCAATTCATTCTTAAAGGGAAAAAGCAGTATTCATTATTTAAATTTGAAAAGTTCTAGTTATGTCAATTTTACATGGAAGATAGAATACGTTCTATAACAGGAGCAGATCATCACCTACTCGGAGGGAAGGGCTCCTGTCTAAGCATTAAGAATCCCATCCACATCTTACAATGAATTCAGCTGAAGTCAGTGAGTGTAGATTGCCTTATTCTGCCCATTTATGGCTTCACCTCCTCTGTGCTCCCACCCCAGCCACAGCCAGTAATCTACAAGGGCCGGATGCTGACTACATCTGACTACTCTATCCAGGATGGTCTCGAGAGATGCATCCAGCCTTGCTCACCTCTGTTCAAGAGAATTTCTGAAAGGTAGTGAGCCCCAGAATCTCACAAGGTGGAAAGAGCTGGCTTTCCTGGGATGTGGGAGCGAATTCACTGGCCCTGAGAAATCCTTCCTGCACTGCCGGCAAGAATCTAAGTACCGTGATTGGACAGACATTCATCCTCTTGGCCTTAGGCTCCTACAGCTTGGAAAAAATCAAAATGTTGCTAAATGAGTAGCATGTATGTGACTTGGGTTAGAGATCTCTAACAGCCAGGAAGAGGGGAAGACAGATGAGGTCAAGGGGGTGGAAACAAATCTTCAACTTTGCAGTAAAACCTTTTCCTAAAGCCAGTCTTCATTCCTATTCTGAATCAAGACTTATGGTGCAGAGTTTTCTAGTCTGAGAAAAATTCTTTTTGAAGAAGAATCTCTCAAGATCACTTGCATTTATCATACTCGCCAGACTTCTGGACTTACTCATATCAGTACAAGGAAAATGACAACATCAAATTTTTTTCTAAAGGAGTAGGGCAGGCTTATCTGCCTTTCTTAGAACATCTGCCAACTGACCCTAAAGAAATAGTTTATGGCTTTAAGGCCGGTTGTAAAGTAAAGGCCTTATGGATGGCGCCTTTGTGATCAGTGCTGCCCCGGGAATCTGCCCCTTCTTTGCAAGTGGTTTTATAACCACAGTTAATGCCTTTATCTCTGGCAGGAAACTTCAGGAAGCCTTCAGGAACATGGCATAAAGCCAGACAAGAGCAGCCCGCTGAGGGGCAGGTGGAGACTGAAATTCAGCTTTGCTTTCCTTGCCTGAGCACCTGACTCAGGAAAGGATCCCCCTGGAGAAAGGGGTACCTTTAGTAATCCTCTCCAAGGTTCCCCATAGCTAACCCACAAAGGATGCCTCTGCCTCAGTGGGGTGGCTTTTACTAATTTCCACAAAGGCACTTCACGGGGAGTGGCAGCAATCTTGATGGATATTTTTAGCTGCCCAGAATCCTGAACCCCTTACCTATAAGCAGGGAATTCTCTATTATATAGGTTTCCAAGGGAAGCGGAGCCCACTATATGGCCAAGTGGGGCAGATAACTTTCTAGCCGCCCTGGCAGCCAGAGGGAAAGATAAGATCAGTCAGATGCCCATTCACTGGACTGTGAATTGGGAGTCTGGGATGCACAGAGAAGGACAGCCGGAGCTTCCCGCTCCCACAGCAGAGGCAATACGAGGCAGCCAGCCCTGGGACCCCAGTGGAAGCTTCACCAGCCATGCTGCCTGAGACTCTAGATTAGTTCTATTGAAGGGTTTGCTCATTGTCCTGGTTATTGCAAATCTCTCGTCATTCGCCTCTGTTCCGATCTCATTCTCCAAGTTTCTCAGCAATAAAGTCTTTTTGTACTTTTCTTGCTTATACCTTTGAGTTCTCTGTGGATTCTGGTTATTAAACCTTTGTTGAAGACATAACCAGCAAATAGCTTCTCCCATTCTGAGGGCTGTTTGCTTGTGTCACTTACTGTGTTCTTGGCTGTGCAGAAGCTTTATAGTTTAATCAGGTCCCAGTAGTGTATTTTTGATGCTGCTTCAACTGCCCAGGGGGTCCTCCTCATAAAATATTCACCCAGACTGATTTCTTCAAGAGTTTTCCCTGAACTCTCTTCTAGTGTTTTTATAGTTTCATGTCTTAAGTTTAAATCTTTAATTCAGTGAGAGTCTATCTTAGTTAATGGTGAAAGGTGTGGGTCCAATTGCAGTCTTATACAGGTTGCCAGCCAGTTCACCCAGCACCATTTGTTAAATAGGGAATCTTTTCCCCACTGAATGTTTTTAATTGGCTTGTCAAAGATCAAATAATGGTATGTAACTGGATTCATCTCTTGGATCTCTATTCTGTTCCATACATCAGGCGCATGGCCTACAGACATATGAAACAATGCTCATCATCCTTAATCATCAGAGAAATGCAAATCAAAACTACTTTGAGATATCATCTAACTCCAGTAAGATTAGCCCATATCACAAAATCCCAAGACCAGAGATGTTGGCATGGAATTGGAGAAAAGGGAACACTTGTACACTGCTGGTGGGAATGCAAATTAATACATTCCTTTTGGAAAGATGTTTGGAGAACACTTAGAGATCTAAAAATAGATCTGCCTTTCAATCCTATAATTCCTCTACTAGGTATACATCCAGAAGACCAAAAATCACATCATAACAAAGGTATTTGTACCAGAATGTTTATTACAGCCCAATTCATAATTTCTAAGTCATGGAAAAAGCCCAAGTGCCCATCGATCCACGAATGGATTAATAAATTGTGGTGTATGTACACCGTAGAATATTATGCAGCCTTAAAGAAACATGAAGATTTTACCTCTTTCATGTTTACATGGATGGAGCTGGAACATATTCTTCTTAGTAAAATATCTCAAGAATGGAAGAAAATGTATCCAGTGTATTCAGCCCTACTATGAAACTAATTTATGGCTTTCATATGAAAGCTATAACCCAGTTATAACCTAAGAATAGGGGGAAGGGGAAGAGGAAAGGGAGGGAGGGGAGAGGATGGGCGGAGGGAGGGGGGAGGATGGGCAGAGGGAGGGTGGTTGGTGGGATTACACCTGTGGTGCATCTTATAAGGGTACATGTGAAACTTAGTAAATATAGAATATAAATGTCTTAACATAATAACTACGAAAATGCCAGGAAGTGTATGTTAACCAGTGTGATGAAAATGTGTCAAACCGTCTATGAAACTAGTGTATGGTGCCCCATGATCGCATTAATGTACACAGCTATGCTTTAATTAAAAAAAATAAAAAAATATTTAAAAAATATGCAAATCCGTATGTTTAATTAATCCCTTCAAATCTAAGTTTTATCAAAATGTTAGCACCATTTCCTAGGATAGTGGCCTTTACATCAAATTTAAACAGTGGGATGCTTTGTGCAAAGTAACATGCAGATACTAGTTGCAGATACTACATGCTACTAGTACTGGGGGGGAAAGATAAAATACGTACTATTTACTTTTAGTCAAGCACAGCTATTACTACAAAACCTGATGATTTAAATATATTTCCCCAAGAAAATGCCTTTGTACTTGGGGAGGCACTGGTATTTTTAAAAGATCTAATTATTGTTCAATACTCAGGCAAAGCATCTTTGTATTAATTGATTCTATGGGGAAAAAAGAAAAGTTACATAATGGAGATAATAGTTTCTATTTCACAGGGCAAGCAAACCAAGTCCTTCTTCAGCTCTTTCTACAAAGGGTCCTAGTTTTATAATAAGCAATTCCGTTCCTCAACACACATGGAATAAAAGTATGTGTCACTGCTGAAATTCTTAACTGGACTGTTTTCAAACATCTGATGTATTCCTCCAGCGACTTCCAGGACTGAGTCAGGACTGAGTCAGCATGGCCCCAAGGAACAGGGGCCAGCCAGGCAGGCCCCTTCATTGCCTCTGTGCCTGAACTTCCTCGTCTTGACACAAGGAAGCACTGGCCCTGCCAACGCTGAGGGCATGCTCGGGACGAGAGCTTGTCCTTCATATCCCTTTTAAAGTATTTTAGAAACAAAAAATGGCACCTGCCTTTAAAATGTCACAATTACTCCTTCGTTCTTTTCGTTGATTTTGTAATACCTTTTCTATCCTTCCTTACATTGGACATCTTTTATTACAGTGTTTTCAATTTACAACCCAGCCCCCACCCCAAGTTTCAGTGTGGATCAGTCAGCTGGGTACTTTTGATAATGAAGGGTACACCCCTCAGGGCTCCAATTCAGTAGTCTGTGGGAGGACAGACTGGACTGGTTATACATCCCACGTGGCGCTGCTGCCGAGCCCTCAGGGACCACCCCTTGATAAACACAGCTTCCAAGAGCAGCCAAGTGTGCTTTCAGCATCTTCTGTGTCAAGGAACAGAGCAGAACTTAGAAGCCCTAAAGGTAGAAAACCCCACGTACAGGTGTATTCACCAGATGGCAAATGATGTCTTTGGTTCTCGTCAGTGAACATGCAGGGTCCTCAAACTGTGGCCCGCGGGCCACGGGTGGCAGTGTAATTATATTTGTTCCCATTTTGTTTTTTTACTTCAAAATAAGATATGTGCAGCGTGCATAGGAATTTGTTCATAGTTTGGTTTTTTTTAAACTATAGTCCAGCCCTCCAACGGTCTGAGGGACAGTGAACTGACCCCGTTTAAAAAGTTTGAGGACGCCTGCGAGAATACAGATTAATGTGCTCAGAATCCATTGTAGGGTTCCCAGCTAAAACGGGGGGAAATGATCCATTCCTTTGGGCTTTTTATCATGCAAACTCTCCCTTAATCAGAAATGAGAGAAAGAGAGAAAACAAGCCCATACCCAAGGTCTAGAGCCCAAAGGAGTTGGTTTCTCTGTCCCCCTCATCCTGCCACAAGTGATCACGGCAGGGAGGGGGTGTGAGGGAGGAAGAGGAGTTGGGTTCAGAGGGAACAGTAGTTCTCAAGCCATAGCTGTGTCAAAATCCCCTTAGAGGAGGGCAGCGCCTGTGGCTCAAAGGAGTAGGGCGCTGGCCCCATATGCCAGAGGTGGCGGGTTCAAACCCAGCCCAGGCCCAAAACTGCAAAAATAAATAAATAAAAGAATCCCCTAAAGGGCCAGTTAAAACTGATAGCTCGGTCCCATCCCTGAGGGAGGAGGGGAGAATGTGCAGTTCTAACAGGTCCCCAGGTGAAGCTGATGCCCTGGTTCAGGGTCTTTACTTTGAGAACCACTGGCTAAAGGTCTATTAAGTGCCAGTTCGAGAAGTCTGTGTTAAAGGAAGAAATGGGGACATTTTACCAGAGAAAGAGCCCCTAACACTCAAAACAGAGCATTACAAACTCTTACACAGGGATGTTTTGTTGTAATATGCATTCTCTTGTAACAAAAAGAACTACTCAACAACATAATCTTGCTATTCATTGATTTAAATGAATTTCAGCTGGTTTTCCACTCAGACACAAATGTGACTTGCAATGCTTATTAATCAAGAATCCTTACTGAGGGTCCATTGTATACACGGAACGGCTGTGTAGGCCAACTTCCTAATGGATAAAAAGTGAAACAAAAACATAGTCGCTGCCTTTAATTTATCATCTGTATTATTTCACCTCTAATTACCAAGAAATTTTAGACTAACTTAACTATTTCACTGAAACAAAAAAAAAAAAAAAAAGAAAGAAAGAAAGAAATAGGGATTTCTCAAAAGAAGGATTCTTATCTTTGCCTGCCCTCTCCTTACAGGAGACTAAAGTAAATACCCAGGGAAGAGCAGATTAAAGTAGAAATGTAGGTACATTTTGCTATATTTATACTTAAAGGAGACGTCCCAGAGACACCACTGATAAACTTGATGGGCAATATAAGGATCTGAGACACAAGCTCTTTAATCAGCAAAAAAACCCTGAAACTGGCTGGATTTTTAAGTATTCTATTTTTTGAAGACCAAAAAAATACACCAACACATTGTAGAAAACATTTTCACAAGGCAGCTATAAAAACCTTAATAATAATATCATCTTCTGTAAATCATTTTTATGAACTTCATTTTATTTGCTCTTTACCACAAAATGAGAGGTGGAGCCAGTGGGTAACTTGTAAATTAGATTTGGGGGAGTGAAAGGAAATAAACAAAACTTCAGAACAGCATTCAAATGTGTTCCAAAGATACTTAACTCTCACTTTGATACATGCTGTCTGCTCTGTGTGATGTTCTATGATTATCAAAATGAGATTTTTTATTATTAGTTTTTAAAAGATGGAACTTTTTTTACTTAGTACTCTGTAAGGATCCCCATAATTTGACTTTTAACATAGAAATGACCAGAGTTGTCCTTCTAAACCATTATACTTTTATCTTAAGTCCCAGCCTCCTGGCCCTGGTGAAGGTCTGACCTTCCTGCCAGAGCTCAGAAGATGCTTGATGGGGCTGGTCCGGTGAGCTGGGCACAATGCAGGTGGTCAGGCTAGGACAATAATTTGTGTGTGGACACATACTTTGTGTGGGTACTTCAATATTCCATATGCAGTTTTTCTCATGAATAAAAAATAAAGTGATTTCATGTATTTCCTATGTAAAACATTTTTTTCCATTCCTTAATAAAAACACCAACTCTTATGTTTTCCTTAATTCCTTAATAACAAAATTCACTTGCCTTTATAAAGTATTGCACAGTTCCCCCTATTATCTTAATATAAGACCCAACTTGGCATCCAGCCCATGTCATTGTCTATTACTAGAGCCCTCAGTGACAACCCAACAATACTGATTTATACCCCTGCAGTGGGTCAGGCCTGTTCCCACCCCATGACCTTTGTGCTAGCTGTTCTGTTGGCCTGATATGCCCCTCTCCCAGACCCTTTCCTATCACACAGGTCTCACATGTCACTTCCTTCCCTGACTGTACTCCCCCCCCCAACACACACACACCCAGGCCTTGACATTCCCTAGCCTTACACCCTGTTTTGTTTTTTTCATAATACCTAACACCTTCTATGCACCAATAGCTAGTATATAGGAGCTTGATGAAAGTATAACCAATGACTCCATTCATTCATATTTTTTTATTTCAGATTAATATGAGGGTACAAACGATTAGGTTACAATGTTTGCATTTTTCAGGTAAAGTCCCTGTTGTAGTTGTGTCCTGTACCCAGGAGGTATGTAATATACCCTTACATTGTGCCCGTTAGGTGGGAGCACACTGATCTCCCTCCCTCTTCCCCATTGCCCCTCCCCAACTTGAATTGAGTTTTATTTCTTGTGTGAGTGTGTATTAGTTTGTCTACTAGCTTCATGTTAGCATTTACAATTGGATATTTGCTTTTCCATTCTTGTGATACTGTATTAAAAAGAATGTGTATGAACTCCATCCAGGTTAATACAAACGATGTAGGGTCTCCATTTATCTTTTTTTTTTTTTTTTCTTCTTCAGTTTTTGGTCGGGGCTGGGTTTGGACCCGCCACCTCCGGCATATGGGGCCACGCCCTACTCCATTGAGCCACAGGCACTGCCCTAGGTTCTCCATCTTTTTTAATAGCTGAATAGCATTCCATGGTTTACATATACCACAGTTTATTAATCCATTCCTGGGTTGATGGGCATTTAGTTTGTTTCCACATCTTAGCAACTACAAATTGAGCTGTAATAAACAATCTAGTGCAAATGTCCTTATGATAAAATGATTTTTTTTTCCTTCTGGATAGATGCCTAAAAGGAATTGTGGGATCAAATGGAAGGTCCATGTTGAGTTCTCTGAGGTTTCGCCAACCTTCTTTCCAAAGAGGCCGTATTAGTTTGCGGTTTCAGCAATGATGTAAAAGTGTTCCCTTCTCTCCACATCCACACCAGCATATGCAGCTTTGGAACTTGGTGATATGGGCTATTCTCACTGGGGGTAGCTAATATGTCAGGGTGCTTTTGACTTGCATTTCTCTGATGATTAAGGATGATAAGCATTTTTGTATATGTTTATTGGCCATTTGTCTGTCTTCAGAGAAGGTTCTCTTTACGTCTCTTGTCCAGTGATAGACAGGATTGTTCGCTCTTTTTTTGTTGATTCAGCTCTCTGTAGATTCTAGTTATCAACCATTTGTCATATTCGTAACAGGCAAATATCTTTTCCCATTCTGAAGGTTGTCTATTTGCTTTAATTATTGTGCCCTTAGCTGTGCAGAAGCTTCCATTCATTCATTCATACATTCCATAAAGGTCTATGTGCTTCCCAGGTACTGAGAACAAAAAGATGGCTATGGTATGACTCTACCCTGACAGAGCTCACATTCAAGCAGGGAAGCCAGACAAATACACAGGTGACTATAAAACCAAGTGAAAAGTGTTAAGAGAAAAGAAGATTTATATTCCTGATATGCCCTGAGTGAGGCTGAGTGATGAATGTTACTCTCCTCATTGGAAGGTGGAGAAAAGTCTCAGAGGAGTTAATTGATCTGCTTGAAGTGTCACAGCCAATGAAGAAGTTGAAGTTTCCCCACTCTTGAATCAATCACTGTAGCAAATGACTAATCAAGGTGAGGTAATACAACATCTATCTTGGCCAATTTAAGTAGCTTTTACATCAAACATATTTTGAAGATGCTAATTGTTAACTATCCACTTATATAGTGTTAAAGTGAAATATGTATAGGTGAAAAGACAGAGGTTCTAATTTTTAATTAAAAATAACAATGGGGTGGCGCCTGTGGCTCAGTAGGTAGGGTACCGGCCCCATATTCCGAGGGTGGTGGGTTCGAACCCGGTTCCAACCAAACTGCAACAAAATATAGCCGGGCATTGTGGCGGGCACCTGTAGTCGCAGCTACTCAGAAGCCTGAGGCAAGAGAATAGCCTAATCCCAGGAGATGGAGGTTGCTGTCAGCTGTGACTAGGACCCACGGCACTCTGCCATGGGCGATAAAGTAAGACTCTGTCTCTAAAAAAATAAAAAATAACAATGATAAAATGAAGTTTGTGCAAAATTAAGTCACACTGAAATTATTTACTAATCCTATAGGAAATAAAAAATATTTTTAAGTCTACAAAGACAAAAAGTAAGCAAAAGATACCAACAAGCATCTTATCATCATTTTTCTTATGGTGACTTGTTACTGATTTTATCCTGTCTCCTCTGGAAGGAGTTCCTCTCCTAACCTCATAATCAAAATCCCTCTGAAGTTTCCCCTTCAGCCACTTGGTTTAAATAAATGATCATATCAGTTCAGTAAAGTTCACCACATCAACTTCAGACAGCAACACCTTCCCCTAATTCATCTTCCCATCCACTAACCAAATTCATCTTTCCTCTGGCCCAGGAGAACCAAGAGCATATATTTAAAAACCAGCCCATCCATCTTCTAATTTACAAAACACGACATTTTGCAAACTGTTTACTTACATCCATGCCAACAATATTACTCAAATGTGGTGAAGTGAAAAAGCCACAGGGAATAGTGTAGTTGGCCAAGAGTCGTATTTGGGGATCTAAAATTACAAGGAAAATCATACAACATTCATTTTACTTAGTCCCAAATCTCTATCAGATGATGATGTTGAGCAGAAAGATTCTAAAATTGGCGAGGCGAAAGGAAAAGTCATCTTAAAGTTTGGGCCATGCCAGGGCAGCCTTATAGAGAGAAAGCAAGGAGAAACAGGGTAATGTGTGATGCCCTTGAAGAGATGTCCTAATCAGCAGGGTCTGCTGGGCAACAATAAACACAGAGAACAGGCAGGAAAGAAAAACAAACGGAAATTACCACCAAAAGGTGAGAGTAAACAAAGAAAAGTGAAAGCAGAATTCCTTTTATAGTACCTAAAGGACTGCATTGGTAACACAGCAAAAGTAGAGATGCTAGTTCAATTCAACTCAAGTCAGCATCTGTGCAAAGGACTTGGGTACTTGAAACTAATGAGACAGATGCCTCTTCCACCCGGCCTGGCTATACACAGAGCCAAGTAAGAGTGAAATCAGAACGCGTGGGGCCAAAAAGAGAGCCATGATTGTCCAGGGGACCTGACAAGAGGGTAGTGTAAGAGGCAGGGCAGGTTAGGAGGGTCAGTCCTGAGCTGGGAAATGGGAGCCCCTGAGCACTAATTTTTGTCCAGTAATTTGCAGGGCTCCTTCTCTCTATAGACCTTTCACATATGACCCCAGGCAACCCCCAACAAGCTGCTGGATGATGACAGAGACTGTCATTCTACCTGTTTTTGAATGGAGTTAACTCAGCCCTGACCCAGGTCTGAAGGTTGTCTACCCAAGGTCACAGAGTGAGGCCCTGTATTCTAACTCCAAAGACCGAACTTCTAGCTGCTAAGGACTTGCCCTCTAGCCCAGGGCAAGCCAAACTGCAACCAAGTGAGAGGAGGAAGCCAACAAAGGCAGGTAAGGCAAGTTGTTTCTTGCAACCACAGGATCTTAGGTCTAAATGATGCCTCGGTATCCAATAGGCTGTGTCTACATGCAAGGCTCAATCCATAAGAAGCAGAGCAAATGAAGAGGCAGAAATGAGCACATGCACATACAGGCACACTCACTTTATCCTGCTTCATTTTACTGCACTTCACTGGATGCTGCATTTCTTACAAGTTTTAAAAAGGTTGTGGTGTCCTTCACACAAGCAAGTATGTTGGTGTCATTTTGCCAACAGCAAAGGCTCACTTCATGTCTCCAACACATTTTGGCCGTTCCCACGATATTTTAGACTTTTCCATTATTATGGTATCTGTTAAAGTGATCCATGATTAGCAATCTCTGATGTCGCTATTGTAATTGTTTGGGGGCACCAGGAACCATAGTGAACTTAACTGATAATATTATGTGTGTTCCGACTACTCCACTGACCCGCTGTTCCCCAACTCTCTCCCTCTCCTTGGGCCTCCCTATTCCCTGATATTCCCTAATATTGATATTAGCCCAATTACTAACCCCATAATGGCCACTAAGTGTTCAAATGAAAGGAAGAGTCACACATCCTTCATTTTAAATCGAAAACTAAAAACGATTAAGCTTAGTACAGAAGGCACGCCAAATGCCAAAAGCGAGGCCTCTTGCACCCAAGAGTTAGCCAAAATATGACTGCAAAGGAAATGTTCTTAAAGGAAATTAAAAGTGCTACTCCTGGGTTGGTGCCTATGGCTCAAGCAGCTAAGGCGTCAGCCACATACACCTGAACTGACGGGTTCAAATCCAGCCTGGGCCTGCCAAACAACAATGACGGCTGCAACAAAAAATAGCCAGGTGTTGTGGCAGGTGCCTGTAGTTCCAACTTGGAAGGCAGAGGCAGGAGAATCGCTTGAACCCAGGAGTTGGAGGTTGCTGTGAGCTGTGATGCCACAGCACTCTACCCAGGGTGACAGTTTGAGGCTCTGTCTCAAAAAAAAAAAAAAAAAAAAAGTGCTACTCCAGTGAAAAACATGAATAATAAGAAAGCGAGACAAAGACAAATTTGCTGATACACAGAAAGTCTGAGCAGTCTGGACAGAAGATCAAACCAGCCACAACATTCCCCAAAGCCTAATCCAGAGCAAGGGCCTAATTCTCTTCAATTCTCTGAAGGCAGAGAGAGATGAGGAAGCTTCAGAAGAAAAATGTGAAGGCAGAGGGATGGGGTTCTCGAGGTTAAAGGAATGAAGCCAACTCAGTAACATAAAAGTGCAAGGTGAGGCAGCAGGTGTGGATGGAGAAGCTGTAGCAAGTCATCCAGAAGCCCCAGCTAAGACCTGATGAAGATGGCTACGAAAAACTCCACATTTTCCTTGAAGATCAAACAATCTCATATTGAAAGAATATGCCATCTAAGATTTCACAGCTGGAGAAGAGAAATCAATGCCTGGCTTCAAAGTTTCAAAGGACAAGCTGACTCTATTAGGGTTTGCGTAGCTGGTGACTTTCACGTGAAGTCAATGCTCATTTACCATTCTGAAAATCCCCAAGCCCTTAAGAATTATTCTATATCTACTCTGCTTGTGCCCTACAAATTGCACCAAAAAACCTAGACGATAGCTTATCTGTTCACAGCGTGGTTTACTCCATATTTTAAGCCCACTCTTGAGACATACTACTCAGAAAAAAAGATTCTTCTCAAAATACCACTGCTCAATGTACCTGGCAATGTACCTGGACACCCAAGAATTCCAATGGAGATATACACGGAGAGGAATGTTGTTGTCATGCCTGCTAACACAACATCCGTTCTACAGCCCATGGATCGAGGAGTAATTTCGGCTTTCAGGTCTTTTTATCTAAGAAATACAATTCATAATGCTCTAGCTGCCATGGATAGAAACTCCTCTGATGGAAATTGAAAACCTTCAGGAAAGGATTCACCATTCTAAATGTCATTAAGAACATTTGTGATTCATGGAAGAGGTTAAAATATCAACATGAATAGGGGTTTGGAAGAAGTTGATTCTAACTTTCAAGGATGACTTTGAGGGGTTCCAGACTTCAGTAAGAGAACTAAAAATGAGAAGTGGAGCCTGAAGATAGGACTGAATTGCTGCTATCCCATGAAGAATTGCTCTTTACGGATGAGCAAAGGACGTGATTTCTTGAGGTAGAATGCACTGCTGATAACAAGGTTATGAACATTGTTGAAATGACAACAAAGTATTTAGATTATTAAATATACCAGTTATAAAAATTGATAAACTTTTAGTTGATAAAAGCAGTGGAAAGAAGTGAGAAGGCTCCAATTGAAAGAAGTTCTGCTCTGGGTCATATGCTATCAAAGAGCATCTCATAGGGCAGAGAAATCTCATGTGAAAGGAAGACTCCATAGATGCAGCAAACTTCACTGTTGTCTTATTTTAAGAAAGTCACAGCAACCACCACCCTGATCAGTCACCAGCCATCAAAACAGAGGCAAAACCCTCCACCAGCAAAATGATGACCTCAACTCACTGAAGGCTGATCAGATGATCATCAGCATTTTTTCGTAATAAAGCATTTTCAAATTAAGGTACGTTTCAAATTAAGGTACATACACTGTTTTTTAAGACATAATGCTATTGCACACTTAATAGACTACAGTATAACTTTTGTATGCACTGGGAAAATTAAAAAAATTGTGTGACTAGCTTTATTGAAGCATTGGCTTTATTGCAGTGGTCATATCACTGAGGTATGCCTGTAAATACAACCCTGACATATTTTTCCATAAGTAAGAAAACAACCAATTTGTGTCACACCAACAAATTATGTACTATTTTCTCTCCACTAAGAAGGCAGGAAGCATCATTAGTAAAATATGCATTTAGAATAAGATAGAGCCACATTTTCTCCTTTACCTACAAATCACCAAGCTGAATTACTATATCAGGGAGTTTCTAAAGAGATGACCCTGCTGGGTAGCTGCTAGGTATATTCTTTTCTATGTTTTTGTATATTTTTTAAAAATTTCCTTATTTTCTTTTTAACTGAGGCATGGTCTTGCTTTATTGCCCAGGTTAGAATGCAGCGGCATCACCATAGCTCACTGCAACCTAAAACTCCATGGCTCAAGCAATCCTCCTGCCTCAGCATCCCAAGAACCTGGAGTACAGGTCTGTGCCACGGCACCCAGCTAATTTTTTCTTATTTTTTGTAGAGATGGGGGTCTCCCTACTATCCAGACTGGTCTCAAACTGCTGGCCTCCCACTTCAGCCTCCCAAAGTGCTGGGATTACAGGCATGAGCCACTGTGCTGGGCCCTTATAATTAAAGACAGAATATTAGAGGAAAAAAAACACTAAAGTGTTTCAAAGTATTTAAATCTTTTTTTATAAAACAGTACTTTAATCATTCAACAACACTGTAAATTTCCAACTCTTCAAAAAATATACATACATATTAAACATTCAACTAAAGAAAAACTGGATGAAAAACTCCCATATGTAGCCATCTTTACACATTCTATTCAAAATTGATTAAATTCCCACACAAAGGGTCATAAATGTTGCCCAGGATGGAGTTCCTCCCGGGTCAGCTTCTCAAAATGTGTGCTCCCCACCAGCACAAGCCAGGGTGCTTACTAAACACCCAAGGATTCTCAGGTGACAGAGCATTTTAACAAATTCCTCCAATGGTCCCGCTACACCAGCGGTTCTCCACCTTCCTAATGCTGCAATGCATTTTCATTGTTAAAAAGGGGTCGAAACTGGGCAGCGCCTGTGGGTCAAAGGAGTGGGGCGCCAGTCCCTTATGCCGGAGGTGGTGGGCTCAAACCCAGCCCCAGCCAAAAACTGCAAAAAAAAAATGAGGGTCGCAACCCACAGGTTGAGAACCGCTGAGCTAGACAATCTAGAATCTCTTTAAAATAGCCTAGGAAAAATGGCCAAGGGATAACCAAAATCCCAGTGGCCAATACCCCCATGCCTTTTAACACCCCCTGGAGTAACCAGGACTCCTGCATCAGGGAAGAAATGGAGTTAGAGCCACAGTCCAGACTGTGTGGTAGGGGCCAGTCTGGACCCCACCCACTCAACCTTGGGTCAGTTGCCAGGGAATCCCTGAGGGCGCCACCTCTCCAGCCCACGGGCATAGCACCCACCGGCTGTGTGATGAGTTGAACTCTGCCCCTTCCCCAACAAAGATATGTTGGAGGCCCAGCCCCAAGTTCTTCAGAATGTGACTGTATTTGCAGAGAGGGTCTTTACAGAGGTCATTGACGCAAAATGAGGTCATTGGGTGGGGCCTAAGCCAATACAACCAGTGTCCTTATGGAAAGGAGAAATCTGGACACAGAGACACAGGCATAGAAGATGATAATGTGAGGAGACAGGGAGGCGGCAGCCACCTCCAGGTCACGGAGAGAGGCCCAGAATGGATCCTTCCTCACAGACCGCAACAGGAGCCCTGTCAGTCAATACCTTGATTTGGGACGGACATCTGGCTTTCAGAACCGTGAGACCAAAAATGTCTGCTGTTCTAAACCACCCAGTTGTGGCCCTTTGTTACGGCGGCCCTAGCACACTCACAGAGCTTGGAAAACAGCGAAGTGAATTTAGGCAGTGAAAGCCAATCTGGCTGAGTGAAGGCTGTCTGGAGACCAAGACCTCAGGAGAGAATGTCTGATGTCCAGGCAGCCCAGTGCAGCAGAAAGAGCCACAGGACCTGGGGTGGTATCTGAGCACTGCATCTCACTGCCAGCTTCTGAAAGTGCACCATCAAGTAAGTGCTCTCCACTACACAGCTCTGCCCAGGTAGCCTTTATCCCAGGGCAGCTCCTCGCTGCAGGATCTGATCTTGGTCAGTGTTGAAAGGTTGACACTGCCCCATACTCCTGAGTTGTTCCTTTCATTGCTAAAAAAGACTTAGGAGCAAAAATATGCATTTTAGGAAATTTTAATTCAAGCTCCCAAACATGTTTATGTTTAGAATTGCCAAGACAACAAATAACAGGGTCAGAAACAGCAAATCCCTGTGACTGCCAAAAGGCTTTTCAACAAGTTAGGCTTCCTAAGGGCCAAGGGTTCACTGCGCAGCAGAAACTTCAATAACACAGAGCAGGCAGGGGACAGGCGGTCTGGTCAGCCGGCCCTCAGGCTGGAGGAGGGCTTCGCAGTGAAGGTTTAAGTACTATCGCAACACTGAATTTATGGTTCCTAAATGTTTGTTTTAACTAGTGTTGAGAACACATATTTGACCCAGTGTGAACTTGACCTCTGGGTCCCTCTCCCTTCGCCAGGCTGTCTGTGCTTCATGACAAGATTTTCCAGCCAACCCTCCCATCCCAGCTCCCAGCTCCCAGCACTGGAGCCCAGGGCGACCATCCCAGCAGCTGCCATGGGAAACCTCACTGCAGATCTATTGGCAAAGCAGCTGTCAATGGCCATAGCAGGCATATGAAAAATGTTTAATCATTTTGGGCCCAACTCCCAAGCTTGGCTAGCACAAAATTGAGCCAGAAGGGATTGGAGACAGCCCGAGAGAGTCCTCTGGGTCACCTGAACTCCAGCTGTGTCACACCCTCCTGAATGATGCCATCCACTGCAGCATCGCTGAGCACCAAGGGTACACATGACGATGTCTCCACTGCTTATAATTTAAGGAAAACTTCTAGAGTTGAGTTTTGCTTCTTTTTTTCCCCCAAAGTAGCGTGGGCTGAATGCCAATGGAAAAGCAATGGAATATCGATTTTCTGTTTCTTGCTAAGGAGAGAACAAGTCATTTGATGTGCCATGAGTTAAGTGAGTAAAAACAGACCTGCACTCTCTACAGCTGGCTGTGTTTCTCTTCTATTCATGGAACCTGGCACATGGTAAAAGCTAAATAGATATTCATTAAATAAATGAAACAACCATCCATGCATGTATGGAGGGCCTGCGGTGTGCCAGGCTCCCGCTTCATAGGCATCTCTGCCATCTTTCCTCTTCCCTCCACCCCATCCTGCCAGCCTGGCCCGCTCTCCTCTCTCCTTCATTCTTTTGTGTTGTCTGTTCCCAGGTCCAGTCTCCTTGTTAAAGCTGAGCCTACTGGCAATGTCTCTCTCTGGGCTGCACTCACCCTACAAGGGGGACAAAAGATTGGAAGAACCAATGCAAGGCAGCAGGGAGTGGGTGTAAAAAATACAAAAATGGGGGTAGGCCAAAAATGTTACACATCAGAGGTATAATGTCCCACATAAAAGACAAAGTCCCTGAGCCACAAAACCCTCCTACAAATGTTAACTCTTTAGAAAAAGCACAAATATGGTACCATCTCTTTTGCCCAAAACAATTATCACTATGAACAGTCACCCCTTAGTAATAACAAAAAATGACATATCCCAGGCTATGATTTCAACTCCTAAAGATCCACTATGATTTCAACTCCTAAAGATCCACACACAAAGAGTGTCTGACAAAGCAACATTTATATGCAACTGGGCATCTCTATATAGTAACTAGATGGCTAGAGCCCTGAGGACCACCTCGGTGGTGCACATATCCATTCTTTGCCTGTGTGGGTCTGCTGCCTGTGTGTTTCACATCTCTTTGATTTGCAATTTAAGGTTCATTAAATCTTCAGTCCTCAGAAGCATTTGCCCATGGCCCATTTAAGTTTCAATCAGCTAAAAACAATTCAGGGTAGCTCAAAAGAATACCTTATTTTCTTCACTGCATTATGCAAGCACTTAACAACATGAATCCTTCCAATCTCTTATGCAGAAATATTTTTTTTCATCAACTGGACATGTCCAATACAAACTCAAATTCTTTTTTTTTCTTTCTTTTTTTTAGAAATAGACTCTCACTTTATGGCTCTAGAGTACTGTGGCATTATAACTCACAGCAACCTCTTGGGCTCAAGCCGTCCTCTTGCCTCAGACTCCCAAGTAGCTAGGACTACAGGCATGCACCACTATGCTAATTTTTCTATTTTTAGTAGAGACATGTTCACAGCTTGCTCAGGCTGGTGGAGTGCTAGGAGTATAACTGTGAGCCAGCCCTCAAATTCTTCATTATTCTCAAAAGATAATGTCAATTAGAAGACATGCCCAGTTATATACTGAAATGTACATGCACATTTTATGATATCTATTATCTTAAGGAAGAACTTCATATGGACATATCATTGGTTCCTGTATTCTTATGTGTAATAAGCCATAGCTAATATGGCTTAATATGGAAGTGAGAGGGGAAGGAGACCACAAAGGGAAAGAGGAAAATCAAGTCACAAATAAATGAAACAAGGTTTACTGGGCTTGATCCAATACTAAGCCCTAATAATATTTCTGGTTTCATCAAGGCTTTCATACCATTCTCTTTCACTTTGATACTTGCAACAGTCCTATAAGTGCGGCAGAGTTTTAGCACATGGAAAAATACTAGGTCAGGCGGTGCCTGTGGTTCAAGGAGTAGGGCACCGACCCCATATACTGGAGGTGGTGGGTTCAAACCCGGCCCCGGCCAAAAACTGCAAAAAAAAAAAAAAAAAAAAAAAGAAAGGAAAAATACAAAGTCAAAGAAGTTAAGTGAATTCCCCAAAGCCACAAAGATACTAAAGGCTTTAGTATTTGAACTCAGACCTTCCGACACCAAGGCCACAGGTCTTTCCTGGTGTCACACTGTTCAATTATGGACACAAATTTCACAGCATCATGATAATCCCAGGGGTCTTATCTGAAAGCAGAAGGCTCTGCCATTTCTCTAGATCTCCCTGATACTCAGCAAACAAGTCCCCATTTAAAATATCCATCTCATGGATACATTACTATGAATTGAGCACTGACCCACCCCAGTATCTATCCCTTTTAAAAACACAATTATTCCTGAAGGGAGTTGTGATTTAAGTTTCTAGCATTGGGTTCTGAATTCATCTGTCAGACTGGGTAGTATAGGAAGGATAATCTTTTGAACACTGAAGCCACAGAAAAGGAAAATGATGCAAACTGCTTACATCCTGGTGCTACCCAAGGGCTACCTTCTATGGGTTGGAAGGAAAATTTAAAAGCTATAGGAATTTGTTGTAGGTATTAAGAGATTAAACCAATGTAGCAACTTCCTCTGGAAGCTTCTAGTAACTAACTGTTTAGCCCTAACCTTTCTGACCAGCACCCCTCTGTGGCCTCTCTCTGGATCACCAAGGGGCAAGCCCAGCTAAACGCAGATATACATGGCTTTGCCTCCCTTGCCTGGAGAAGCAGCAAGCCATGAGGCAATTTCTCAAGATCCAGAGCATCTCTGCATTTTCTAGAACATCTCTGGATTCCCAAATCCTTGGTTAACCTGAGAATGGGGGAGGGGAGGGATCTACCCTCTTTTCAGAGAAGTCACTCAATTGCATCATTTGCCAAGTAAACTTCTTAAAGCCCTAGAGCATTCTCTCCAACAGGCATCAAGGGGCATCTTAAGCATCTGTGAAATCCTTCCTTGAATTTTTAAGTTTTCCACAGCAATATCCTATTGCAATGATGCCGTCATGGATGGGCTACCTCCATGTTAAAGGCAACCGATATTATACCAGGTTTGAGTTACTGAGGAGAGGAGAGGGCACGTCATTTGGCCTGAGCAATTCTCAATTCAGGAAAATGCTGACGTATTGCTGTCAAGTGTAATCTAAGAGCCTAAAAAAATGAAAAATTACTACTTAATCTAATTTAATCTAAAATTCCGACAGCCTTGAGCATTTCAGACCTAGTGGTCTGAGTTCAAGAATCACGAGGCTTGTACATGTCTGACATTACTTCTTGGTCACAGCCAACATAAAACACACACACGGTTCCCTTTACAAAAATAAAGCTATTATATCAGAGCCTCTCCATTTCCTTTGAGGATTAAAGGCATTTTTCAACAAACAAGGTCACTAAAATGACTGTGTCAGAATTCTTTTTTAATTCACTCACCAGGGTTTTAAAATCTCAACTATACATAAGGCAAATTACTAAATTTTGCTATTATGCTGCATCTTATAAGCAGCTGAAATTCTGGATAATTCCAATCCACATGAGATGCACAGAACATCTAAGAATGCTTAACTTTTTCTGTATAAGGGTTCTTTATTTCCAGTTAGCACCAGATAGCATTAACTTACCAAGAGGAGCCTCAAAATACATTTAACTTAGATCTTTAATGTTATGATGCACAGGGGAAAAAATTCCCAAAGTTCTCAAATCTATATGCACTATATGAATCATTAACTTTTTTTTTTTTTTTTTTTTAAGAGACAGGGTCTCACACAGGCTGAAGTACAATGGTACAATCAGAACTCACTGCAGTCTTCAACTCCTAGGCGTAAGCCATCCTCCTGCCTCAGTCTTCTGAGTGGCTGGGACTGCAGGTGAGTGCCACAAGGCCAGCCTAATCTTAATTAACACATATTTCTAAAACACTGCTCAGCATACATATTAACTGAAGAAGCACTGCAGGGAACCCCACTCAACAGTTCTGAAGAGCAGTACAGAGTGGTGTACCCCAGAAAACTATCAGGCCTAAAGGATGGAGGATTCTGGTTGCTGTTTTCAGAAAGCAATTAAAAACTATTGATGTTTTGGGCAGCGCCTGTGGCTCAGAGGAGTAGGGTATCGACCCCATATATCGGAAGTGGGGGGTTGAAACCCAGACCTGGCCAAAAAAGAACTACTGATGTTTTATTCCAGAATGAGGTGGGGAACGTCCCATTCCCCTCCTCCCATCATCTTCAATGTTTCTCATTTCTTGGGATCATGTTTAAATTAACTAGATTGTTTCTGCCACATGGCATACTCTCAAAAAAATGGGAAGTTTTTCCCCAACTCCTAATTCACAGATATGACAGGGTGATTAATACCTGGCTGAGGGCAGAGGAATGTTGGGTGCACAGCACTGTCCTGTACCACTCATGGCTGCTGGCACTGATACTATTTTACCCTAAGCCAGCCCTTCCTGAGTGGCAATGTGGGCTGCATGGGGAGACTGTGTTTCAGACCTCAACTTCCCCGAGTGCACAGCCTCACCCTGCCTTCTGTGCAGGGCCACTGTGAACAGGACTTACGTTTGGTGCACCTCTGGGAGCCAGGGGCCTTGCTCCAGCCATGACAGCACTGCCCTCCACAGACATTGACCCTGAAACAAAACAAGACCCCCAAGTCCATCAGCAGCGACACTCCCTTAACAAAAACCCAGGCTCCAGCTCCTACACTCCTCTGGATAGAGCCCTAACAGCCACCTGGGATGCTGAAACCAAATCTTCCCAAGTAGGTAAAGACCATGTATCAGGGAAGGACGAGAGAACCAAAAAGCGTGGTAACCTAGAGCTACACAGGAGGGAAAAAAGAGGTCCAAATAAACCGTTTAGTTAACCCTCAAGTCAAAGTAGAGCCAAATTTATTTTGTATATCATACAGGCCCACATTTTTTTTATTATTAAATCATAGCTGTGTACATTAATGCGATCATGGGGCACCAAACGGGCCCACATTTTAAATTAAAACTTAAGTTTCAGAGAGAAGTGTCCAAAAAGGATTACCTGGAACCACCTCTGATGAGGAGGAAAAAAAAAACAATAGGCAAAACAAGTTTTCTGTTACATCCCAACCTGTCATTAACTCGGGGCAGGGGGCGCACAGAGAAGATAGTTATATGCGCCCAGTAACAGAAACTTTCTTAACCAAAAATTCGAAAGTTTTATCATCGTTAAGAACACCTGCCCCGGGACAGCAAACCCCACAGGTGCGGGGACACCCAAGTCCACCATTTTCAGGATGCTAAAAAGGTCCAGGCCACAGAACAGGAGCTGGAGCCTACGGAGCTTTCCAGTCAGCTCTCCCTCAAAGCAGGGAGCTAGACCAAAATTAAACTGAGTTGCGACGAGAAGTTTAATTGATGCTGAGGGATTTAGTTGTAGTGACCTCATATTTACGCCCATCTTCTAGGAGTAGCTCGGTTCGCGCACAGGAGGTTACGCCCCAGGCAGAAATGCCTTTTGTGTTTACCGCAGCTGGTTAACAATGCACTCGGAATTTGGCGTCACTAAAAGTTCCTGGGTTTCCCCCGCACTCGGCTCTCCCCGCGGCACGCCAGGACAGGCAGGGGCAGTAGGAAAGCCGGCCTCCCGCGCACGACCCCCCGGCCACCGCGGGACTCCGGGTGACCCGCGGGTCGCTTCGCGGGCGGCGGTGGGGAGGGGGTGTGGGCTTACCCCTGCAGCTGCTGCTTCTGGTGAACCTGCAGCCTCGAGCCCCCACCACTCTGGGTCTCCTGCGGCACTTTGGAGCGCACGACTTGCCTGCCTTGTTTGGCGAACGGGGCGGCCGCCGGGTGACCGCCGGGCTTGGGGTGGAGCTGCCCGCTGGGGCCCCCGGGGCGCGCCGGCTCCGGCGGCGGTGGCGGCTGCAGCCCCTGCAGGGCCGAGCCGCCCGGCTTGCTCGTGCGCCGGGACCGCTCCGAGGCCGGATCCGGGGAGGCGCGGCTGGGGGCGCCGGCACCCGCCGAGCTGCGGCCGTACCTGGCGTTGAGCGCGACGTTGAAGGTCCGCGGGCGCCGGGGCCCGCCCAGGGGCGAGGCGCCCGCCGCCAGGCCGGGGCCCGGGCGCACCACGTACGTGATCCTCCGCACCCGGCCGTGCACGGACACCGCAAGCAGCCCTGCCCAGAGCAGGAGCCCCCACCTGAGCCAGGCCCCCGCCATCGCGGGCCCCGGCCCCGGCCGTGCGGCTCTCCCGGTGCGGCCGCCCTCGCCTTTCCCCGCGCGCTCGGGCTCCCTGGCGATCTGCCGAGAGCACGGCCGAGGCGGGAGGAGGCCAACGCGGTCGCAGGAGAGGAAGTTCTGCGGGAGGCTAAGCCGCCCCAGACCCCGGCAGCCTGTGGCGGGGAGGAGGGGGCGCCGGCGTGGGGGTGGAGAGCGCGGAGCCCGGGTGGGGGGAGGGGAGCGGGCCGCGCAAGGTGAGGGTCGGTCCGGGCCGGGGGCGCGGCGGCGAGAGCGGCGAGGGCGGCGAGGGCGAGCGCGCGGGACGCTCGGAGCAGCCCGCGGTGCCAAGTCTTTTAAAAAGTTGCTCTCCCGTGGACCCGAGTGTCAGATCCGAACAGCCAATCTCCGGCAGACGTGACGTCAGGCGGTGGATCCTAATTGGGGAAAGCGCGAGCCGGGCCCGAGGACGCGTCGCCGCCCTCCGGTCCACAGAGCCTGTTACCCTGGTCTCCGAGGCGGAGGTCCCCACGCTGCGCTCCCGGGGCCGCGAGAGGACCAAGGGCTTCCCAGAGTTACTCAACGATCTTTTTTTTCTGGGAGCCCTAGAGAATTCGTTTGCTATTTATTGGAAATCCGGGCATTTTCCTATCCATGTTTGAGCGGATAACTCGGTGCGGGGTTTAGATTAAAATACCACATCGTGCCCCGGAAAGGACAGCCCGGGGTGCGCGTAGTTCTCCATCGCAAACCGTTACAGTTCTCTCTGGGACGGTGAACTCGCGGTGCCTTTCTGGGTCTGCAGCCGCTGGTACCCTGCTCCTCGCCCGGCAGGTACGAGTGAGGGCGGGCAGCAGGGGGCGCCCGCGTAGACGGGAAAACCCGCTGTCACCCGCAGAGCCAACCCTGCCCTTGGACCTTTAGGGTAGGAGTGCAGAGCTTAGGACCTAAGACAGCCCCAAGCCATTATTGTTAGTATTTGGGGAAAAAAAAAAATCGGATTACTTCCCTGGACCCCTATCCGGCAGGGTCACTTAGCCTGGAGATGACCCTAGACCACATTAAAGGAGATGGCAGATATTCTTGGGGACAGAGTCCCTGTAGGGTCATAGTGCTAAGAATGTTTTCTTTCCAAAGCTTTGGTTGTTCTCATTCTTATTTCTGGCTTATTCTTTTGTTGTGTTGTCTGGCTGAATTGGCTAGTAGACACTTGATAGCAGGTGACAATGGGTTACAAAGTATTAATGGAAAAATCATTTAAAGTTGAAGAAACTTAATCCATTAATCTAGTTTTTTCTGTACCTTACAAAAAGTCCTCCAATATTTGATTTGGCATGGGAGGGCTTCGGTCCAGCTGCATGAGGACCAGCTTCCTGTGAGAGCACAGTCTGACAGCCATTGTGGTAGAATAAGTAGCCCTGGATTGGAGGGAAAGTTCCGGTCCTAACTCTACCTCGGATTAGTTGGAACACCATAAGCAGTTCACCTGTCCTACCTGAACCAAATCTTCTCCTCCCTTACACAGAAAAGTTGTATCAAAAGTCCCTTGCAGCCCTAACAGTCTGTGTCTTGAAAGTTGTATTAAAAGACCCTTTCAACCCTAGCAGTCTGTCTCTAAGAACACCCACAGTCCCACTGGAGAGGCTCACTCCAGGTCAGCCTCTGAGCTGGGCTCATGTGAAACAGCTGAGAACATTGAGGTGGGAGGCTGGTGGCACTGGATTCTGTAGGAAGAATACAAATGTCTTCTCTGAAAAAGGCACAGAGGCTGATGCTCTGGAAATATGAAGTATTGGGAGGCAGGACACCTTTGTCTTTGGAAAACTTCCTATCTGGTTAGGAAGAGAAGATATGAATAGACGGAAAACTTTAAAAAAGATAAACAACAACCGAACTAAGCAACACATTGAGATACTAATAGAACTCTCTCAAGAGAGGACCTGATACCTATGTTACAGTACATAGTACTTAATTCTTTGTTATCTGTATGAAAATTGACAACATATGAAGAAAACATTTCCTACTTGCAACTCAAGCGTCCACAGATGTTTTACCTCTCAGGTGGTGATTAGGGGACAGCAGTTAAAATGGATGCGGCATGGGAGGAGAGTAGTCTAGCAGAGCTAACAACGTCCTGATGAGTCAGGACAGGAGGGGAAAGAGGTGAAAGGCTGGGAAACCGTAAAGAAGGGCACCCCCAACAGGACAGGGAATGTCACTAGTTTCTGTGGTGGGTGAACTGTGTTGGGTGATTCATGAGCCCCAGGAGGAGAGATGGTAAACATCAGAGCTGCTTTTTGTAGTAAAGAGGCAGCTACCTGCAGAGGGCACCACCTGGACTAGGCATCTGGGGAGCTGGTCTCTAGCTGCTGCTTTCCTTCCAATGGGAACTTAGTAAGTCATTTCACCTCCCTGAGCCTCAGTTTCCAGAGGACCTGGGAATCTGCCCAAGATCCTCGTATTGTGGATGATGGGGGAGGTGACCTTTATCATGTTCTATGGCTTGACAGAAAAATGTTTTCTATCATTAAAAATACATAATACAATCTAATGTAATACTGACCTCCAGCAGTGGTGATGTCACACAAGTCTTCAACCCAATTACAACCTGCCTTATGACAGATTTGGATATATTACAATCAGATCATCTCTGAAATATAACCACAGGAAAAAATCTCCAGTGTTCATGTCAATCCCATCCCTCTACACACGTTTACATGCATGTGTGTGTACTCAGCCATCAACGTGGAAATAGACACATGAGTAAGCAGCTCCATTCTCTAGCTGCAAGACGCTACGAGTCACAGTTTTCCACATCAGTCTCTTGCTATTTCCATAACTAGCAAGATAATCCTTGAAAAATGTGTTATGTGCCCCATGTACTATCATATGAGATAGTCACTCATCTAAAACACTGAACTCACTATTATTCTGAAAGTGAAAGCCCAGTTTCTGTCAGGCATGAGGACAGGCCTTTGCCAAGTCAAGACCCAGTTTAATGCCATGCATCCTGGACCCAAACTCCCCTAGGGTTCAAGGTCCATTTATATTGGCACTACACAATTTCCTGGTTCAAAAAAACAAGTCTTTAAAGATCTCATAAAACATCTTGGACTTCACATGATTTTTACAAAACAATACTCAGATGAGCTAAGTGTAAATGAATCAGAAAAGAGGATTATGTTTCCCATAAAAACTCATGAGTTTGAAGATTAGAGGAAGAAAGAAAGGCTGGCAAATGCCAAATGTTTTAAAGCGCTTTGAGACCATTAGTCAAACGCAAAATGCAGCCAGGTTCTCTCATCTTTACACTTTATGAGTTTTGTAATTGAAAATCTTTTCCTACATTTAAGATCAGCTACAAATCAAATTTAGTGGTTGCTTATGATCAGAACTGCTTCTACCCATGTTTTCTTCCTGCCAAGGATTTCATGGAACCCCTTTTAGTCTTCAGGGTTTGTGAAGAAATTCTTAAAAAGGAAAAGAAGAAGAAAAAAAGAAACAAAAAGTCAGTAGGCTGTAGATAAAAGGAAGAGAAAGAGAGAGACATTGAGGGCAAGAGGGAAAAAAACAGTAGAAGGTAGGCAGGGAAAATGAGTGAGGTGCAGAATGGAGAGAGGATGGGAAGGGTGACAGAGGCAAAGAAAGAAGAGGAATGAGTGGACTAAGGGAAAAGGAAGGAGAAAGGGAGCTGACCAGTAGGAGAAGAGGAAAAGGAAAAGGTGAAAAATGAAATTCAAGAGAGAAAATTTTCAACAGAACCTGTAGAAAAAATTTTTTCCAGGTACTCACCAGGATTCTGGCAGCCTTTTCTGCACATCAGCTAGTTCTGACCTAAACGTCAGCCTGTCCAGCTATGGGCTAGAATTAAACCTGCAACCTTGTTAGGGGCTAGTACAGTGTGCTGGCTGTCCCAGACCTCACACAAAGCAATAGGCCCAGGAAACCTCATGGTCTTCTCAATTGGGAGGCCAAAGAATCAGCTTCAGGTCAAGACTGCCCACAAACAGGTACCTCATCACTCACAGGCCTCCCTCAACCTCTCTCTTTGTACTTTCAGCCATTTCATTGAAAAGTGGGGGTGAGAGAGGTTAGCATGCATGACCTCCTCCACCTTGATCTCTGCACCCATGAGAAATATAAAGAACCTTTAAAAATGAAGAATTATGGCAAAGATGCATGTGATGATGTCAGTATCTGTCTGCCAGGCTAGAAGGTCAAGATGGAGGCAGGTCTGCTTTGCAAAAAAAGATGAGGCACCCTTTGGAATAGAGCCACAGTAGAATTGGGATTTACCCCCAGCATTTCCCTTCCCCTAAAGCACCTTTAGTTGTTATTCAACAAACATTTATTAAACAACTGGAGGCCCTCAGCTAACCTACCATATATACTCGAGTATAAGCTGTTTTTGTGACTAAAATTTGTGCCGAAAAACCCGAACTCAGCTTATACTTGGGTCATACAGGTTATTTGATTTGGTGATTGTGATTTAGCTTGATTACCTGTTAAGCTACAGTTTTCTGCACTTTATTTAAAGTTTTAAAGTTGTTGTTGCTAGTTTACAGTTTTTCTTTAGCAATAAATA
>CAUYPK010056520.1:0-18982 GCA_963574355.1 Loris lydekkerianus | reverse complement strand
TTTTTGCTCTCCATTTCTCTTCCTCTTTGAGAGTTTGGGAGCGTTCAAAGGCTTTGTCTTCAATGTCAGAAATCCTTTCTTCTGCTTGCTCCACTCTGTTACTGAGGGATTCTACTGTATTTTTCAGATCTTTGAGGGCTGCAAATTCTTGCTTCAGTGTGTCAAAATATTTGGTGGTTTTGTCTTAAATTCGTTAAATTCTGGAGACAACTTTTGAATTTCTCCTCGAATTTCTAATTCCGACTTTGGAATTGCTGCTCAAATTTCTAATTCCAAATTTTCATCCATTTTATTAATCTTGTTTGCAATCCAAATTCTGAATTCGATTTCTGACATCTCAGCCAGCTGTTTATGAATGGGATCTTCGGTTACATCTGCCATCTCTTTCTTTGGGGAGGGGTTGATCTATTGTGGTTATTCATGTCACCAGAGTTTTTCTGCTGATTCTGCCCCAATTGTTTTTCACCATTTGATTTTTCCCCTGGAGCTTTGTCGAGGACCCGTACAGTGCTATGGCCTGAGAAACTGGGGACCTGTTTGGTGGGGTGGGGCTAAGTGGTTCTGTCTTGTTTTTAGCTGGTCTCTGTTCAACCCTAGTGAAACAGTTACTCTGGGTTGAAGTCTCAGCTGTGGAGAAATACCAGCAATTAATTCACCCCACCCCCCACAGGCAACAATTGGTAAAGGAAAATCAAACCTTCCTACAACCACACACCCAGGGCACCACCTGAATAGTCTTAAGGCGATTGGCTCAGTTTTAAAGGTCCAAATCAATTGTCTCAGTTAGCACCTGTCTCGGGTGGGAGAGTTTATGAGGTCTCTGTGAACTGGATCACAGGGGTCTGGTGACTACTCTGATATGACTTGCTCCAGTGCTGTGTGGAGTCAGGAGGACCCACCCAGCAAATAGATCAATCTGGGAAGTTTGATGCCTTCTTCCCCACCTTGCATCTCTGTCACACCCAGTCACTGATAGCCCCGCAGGGCTTTGACCCAGTTGCCTTTAGTGAGCAGATACTCCAGGGGTTTGCACCTGCCTGAATCACAAGGAAATCTATATCTGCTCAGCCAGGCTGCTGCTCTCTGCCTCTATCTAGCAGGGGGAAGTGAGGCCTGACAACCTCGGGCGCTTGATGGAGGCTGGGAGGTGTTCACTCAGTTCCAGCCCTGCCCCTGATTGATGTTACTGACAGAACAGAACAGAACAATTTTGTGGGAATTTGTTTCTGTCCCTGCTAAATTCCCCTGCAGAAGAGAAGCTGTTTTGAGTTCCCAGAGCCTGCGCCTCAGGCCCGGTCTTTGCTCCTGCAGGTTTGTATTTGGTTACATGTCAGTTCTAGCCTCCTGTCTTCCTTTGTCTATAGGCTGACGATCCCCTGAGGGCTGGGTGCGTCTTAGGCTTAGTGGTCCTCTGGGTCAGCCCCACCCTGGGAACTTCCTGGCTCTGTGTGTGCATTTCTAGTCCACACGCTCCACCCAGGCCGGTACCACCTCAGGTAAAACCTTTACTCACGGGGCCTGCGTTTCTGTCCCAGATCTGTTCCATGGTGGTTGCTACCTGAGTAGATGCACGGCCTCCTCTGTTTGCCCAAGGAGACAGGGGGTGTGGCTTCAGAATATCTGGGAGTGAGTCCTATTGTTGCCAAAAGACGGCTGCTGCTCTGCCCCTCAGGGCACCGCCACTACGGTGTGGTTCTCTCTCAGCCGACCATCCTCTCCTCACTCCTGTGCCACAGAGTCAGCACTGACCAGCTACAGTTTAGGCCCTGTCCACACCCCTCGAGAAATCACCCAAGAATCTGGACTCCTGGGGAACAGGCCTCCAGAGCACTGAGTGAGAGTGGAGGGGAGTGCTGGGAGCTCAGATTTGCAGGTAGAAAAAATATTCAGTTTTATACAGTTTTGTGCCTGGCAGGAGAAAGTCGTGGCACCCTAGTTGGGGAGGTAGGTGCAGTTTTTAGAGGGTCTCTCCCGTGGAGTGTCATGGGAGGACCTTTGAACTCTGCTTGTTTGTTTGTGGGGCACTCTGAGCTGTACTCATGGGGGAGGAGACTCCCGTCCGCTTGCTTATTGATTTTGTACCTTTTGTTTGTATCCTTGGGTTTGCAGCTCACCTCAGCAGGATTGATATGCGTTCTTCAACCTTCTCTCTTGGTGCGGCTCTAATCCACCAGGTTACTTGCTTAATTTCTGTCCTTTAACTCTCCTTCTGGATGGGAGCCTCTGTGGAAAGCTGGCTTCAGTCAGCCAACTTGTTGCTGCTCCCGTCCTCAAACATATTTTATGGAACTTGAAAGATATTTAAATGGCTCAATAATGGGGGAAAATATACCCCAAATTTTAAGGTAATAATAGTGGCCTGGTCTTGGAAGATGTATACTAAATGATAGTTATGACAGGTTGTTGCTACTAGCTTAGTATTGAAAAAAAAAAAAAAGATCCATAGAATAAGCAGTTGGCTAAGAAATAGATTTAAAATATTGCTAGAATTTAACAAAGTAGGAGCCATCCAGGAGCACAGGAATTACTAAGATACACTCTTGGTAAAATACAATGTGAAAGTGATTTAATGTGTATGTGTGTGCATACCACCAAACTTCAGAAGTGTCTAAGCAAATTAAAGAATCTACTGTATTTTTAAGTACCGAAAGCCATATTTTTAAGTATAATAAAATTGAATTGCCTATTATCCCTTTTATCCTTTCTATCATGGAAGTGCACATTCAGACACTATTAGAGCTAAAGAAACTAGGCTTGCTAAATAGATATTTTAAAAAAATTATACCAAAATGGAATGAAATAACAATAAAAAGCAAAGACCAGCATATGAAATATGATAAATACTTGATAAATATTTACCATAAAACATATAAATTGTGGATATAATCCAAGGTCACATGAAGATTTATGCTCAAAGTAACTGAACAGATGCTTTAGACCGAAAGTTGACAGACATTTTCCATGAAGGGCCAAGGTCTCTGTCACAACTTCTCAGCTCCGGGGTTCTTGCTCAAAAGCAGCCAGTGGAGGTAGAGAAGGGTAAACAAATGCACATGGGCGTGTCCCAGGGAAAACTGTGTGTATGGAGATGGAAATTTGAGTTTCGTGTAATTTTTGTATGTCATGAAATATTCTTGTATTAATTTTTAAGAGACTGTTTAAAAATATAGAAACCGTTCATACTTGATGAGTTGTTCAGGAGCAGAGGATGAACTGACCTTGGCCCTCAAGCTGTAGGTTGGACACCCCTCCCTGCTTTTTTTTGACCAGTGTTTCCAAAGCCTTTTCTTTCAAACAATAGTCTGAAGAGTTTCTTTCTGAAAAAAAGATGCTGAGACAAAATACATTTGGGAAACCCTGTGATCTATGCTTGATAATTTACAATCAACATTCACATTTAAAAATCTTTGAGAAATCATAGATTGAGAATCTGGCTTACCTTTGGTCAACCCGTTGATGTCCCAACTTCTGTAGGCTCAGGACCACTTTTGTCCCAGATTTGCATGACTGACCCTGGCCCTGCTCTCCGATGGCCTCCCTGCCTCTTTCGCCCTAATAACCACAGCCAGCTGCACTTGCCTTCTTCCTGTCCTTTACCTCCCATGGAAGGTTCGCCCCTGCTGCGAGGCTCTGTCTGCTGTTCTCTCTGCCTACGAGTTTCTTCACATGATCTTTACAAGGCTGGCCTTGTCATTTTGTCAGCTCAGATACGTCCTCCACGGCCAGGCCTTCTCTGACATGCCTTTCTAATACCCTTGACCACACTGCTTTCGTGATTGAATGTCACATGACATTTTCTCTCTGCCTCTGTATGTAGGTAGCATCTTCTCACTGCAGCGAAAGTTCCATGAGAGCTGGGACCTTGCTTCTATTATCTTTATTGGATTGCCCTGTCCCTAGAAGTGCCTGCACATAAGATGAATGCATTATCTTTTTATTCAGAGAGATTGTGAGAGAAAGAGAGAGAAATGGGGCTGGGGGTGGGGTAAGACATGGGAGAGGGAAAGAGAGAAAGTGTTACACAGACCACATATTGGGAAACATATTATGCAAAAAAATACAAAAGCTAGATTATCGCTTGAAGAAATTCATGTTGTCACTAGCAGTTACAACCCCGGTAATGTTTACATTGCGACTCGAACAAACAGTATTCTAAACAGCTCATGTAATTATACCCATCAACTGCTGATGATTCTGTAAGTGATTTGTTAGTTTTTTGGAGCATGCAGGCAACTTGCAATTAGAACTATAAAATTACTCATTCTTCTTGATGCTTAGGGAAATACACTTCATGGAAATAATCTGAAGAGGAAAATAGTAATTTTTTCTCAATAAATTGATATCAACTGTTTATAATAGCAAATGATTTGAAATAATCATTTTATGGCTATTAAAAATGGCAATAGTATAAATTAAATCAGGGCCTGGACTTGTGTTTCTCATGCAAGATTAAATGAAAAGAGCAGAGCATAAAATATATGCTCTCCAGTTCCACGGGTGTAGCTAGACACAAGATTGCAATAAAGCAAATGAAATTTCATTTTTGCCATAGTATTTTCTCAGTAACATTAGAAAATGGACAAAAGAGAAGAGATCAGAGCTTGTCTGCACTGAGGAGAGAAAACTAGTTGTGTACTTGCTTTAATTTGTCTGAGGCCAAAGAGAAGAAAACTTAAATACCCCAAATTAAAGGTGGCAAAACTTGCCCTGTTCAGCCTTTCAAGTTAAGTCTGAGTCTGTTATCCCAAAGGCTTCTTCCTTTTCACCGGGGCTCACTTCACTGGGAGTCCTGTGAGAAGCAAAATTACTATGCACCGGAAAGTATTTGCATTAAACAGGGCACTTTAGCATAAATTACATGGAAGACTTTAGTTCATACACCTTGAATTTATTAGCTTTCTTCTGTTGGTTTAAAAGGTTAACAAACACAGGCTGTTTAAAACTTTCAACAGCAGAATGTCCCATGCCTCCCCCCCCCATTAGCTAAGGATCAGGAAATGGGGTGAATGTTGGGAGGGTGCCCTGTGGTATGTCTGTCCTGGAGGAGGGCCAGAGCACCCCTGAGACTTGCAGACCCACTGTTTGATCTTAGGGAGGAGGATTCATCCTATGGACCTGAGCTCCCTGGAAGGCCACTGTCAAAGCAGAACAGTTAGTGTCCCACGGGCCGCCCCTACCCAGCCTAATAGTTTACACTGGTAAGTAGTGTCACAAAGATAGTGAGAATTAATTACTGTTTATGAAGATGTCCAGATTCATGGGAGAAAAGCCCTGGGTAAAGGCAATATGTTACAGTGTTCAGGGAAAATGATGTCTTCTTTTATTGAACCAAAAGTCAGGGCCGGTTGGGCAGAAGTGCTGTCATTTAGAAGTAAACGTTCATTTTAATTTTCTTGAAAGTTTTAGGCAGATTCCTGACTTTCTGTGTCAGACCTATTGGGAGCATGGTGGATATTTTGACATCACAATTTAATGAAGATTTGGGAAATATGCAAAAGAAAATGCAAATGCTAGATGAATGTATGCCCAGTACCATCGGCATCATTTTCATAAATGAACAAATATAATTAGTTATTTAATTCATCTACCCCCCTTTTTAAATTTTCCTTTTTTTTTTTTTTTTGAGACTGAGTCTCACTCTGTTGCCCTGAGTAGTGTGCCATGGTATCATCATAGCCCCCAGCAACCTAAACTCCTGGGTTTAAGTGATCCTCTTGCCTCAGCCTCCTGAGTAGCTGGGACTACAGGTGCCTGCCACAACACAACACCTGGCTAGTATTTCTGTTTTTAGGAGAGGTGGGGTCATCCCCTTGCTCAGGGATGCTCCTGCCTCGGCCTCCCGGAGTGCTGGGATTGCAGGTGTGAGCCCCCACACCTGGCTCCACCCTCTCTTTACAGAGTGGGTAGTGAGCAAAGAAATCTCCATAAAATACAGTTATAGTCTCAGAATATCCAAGTATAGAGAAGTAGTGAATATAATTTTGTATTTCAATTATTCAAATATAATCTCAGCTTAAAAAATTAAAGAGTGATATAAAAATACATTTTAAATGCTGTCAACTGAATTTTGTTTCTAATTTTAATATAGTAGCTAGCTAGATAATCCTTTGTGTGCTGTCTTATACGAAGATTATTTGAACACTGAAGACAGAAAACTAAAATGATTAAAGTTGCAAAGTAAAAATAAGTGTAATATTGTAATGTTAAATCGAGCCAGTTGTAATGTTGGCTCAACTATGTGACATACGATATGGAAACGTTTTTTATTTAGTTAGCAGATTACCTGTAATTTTAAGTTAGCAAGGCTTGAGAATAATTATTAACTAATCTGGACTTTTATAGCTTCTCACCCTGTCATCTGGGTGCTGTGAGACGTGGAGTTGGTGCGATGCTTAGCTTCTCACAGCACTTCTGGTGTTCTAATGAGCATTATTAGGCAGACAAGGTAGCATCATCTTATTGAATTTAGAGTAATTGTTTTTCAAAATATTGGAGCATAAACCTTTTTTTTGTAATTCAGGAAGATGTTTATTTAATTAATTATTTACAATTTTTGGCCGGGGCTGGGTTTGAACCCGCCACCTCTGGCATATGGGGCCAGCGCCCTACTCCGTTGAGCCACAGGCACTGCCCAGGGAGATGTTTAGAATTTTTTTTTTTTTTTCTTTTTGAAACACTATGTTGCTCTTGGTACAGTGCAGTGGCATCACAGTTCACAGCAACCTTGAACCCTTGGGCTTACGCTATTCTCTTGCCTCAGCCTCCCTTATAGCTGGGACTATAGGCTCCTGCCACAATGCCCGGCTATTTTTGTTTGTTTGTTCAGTAGGCTGGGGCCAAATTTGAACCCATCAGCCCCAGTGCTTGTGGCCAGCACCCTAACCACTGAGCATGGGTGCTAAGCCAGAATTTTCTTAATATTACATTGTAATCTTTTTGCAATGGGTGCTTAACTCAGCAATTCATTCATTTGTGTTAAACGCATCTGGCAGTGACCTGGAACACAGGGAAACTTACCCTGGTACTGGAGACCATGGAGAGCAAACATTTTAGTGCCAATTTTCAATTCTGCTTTCATTTAATTTGAATACTTGATCACACATCCTTTTCAGATGTATGAGTAGTTCTTTTCTTTAAATTGCATTTTCAGGCCCGGCATGGTGGCTCATGCCTATAATCTCAGCACTCTGGGAGGCTGAGGTGGGTGGATTGTCTGAGCTCAGGAGTTTGAGACCAGCCTGAGCAAGAGCGACGCCCCATCTCTACTAAAAAAGTAGAAAAGTTAGCTGGGTGATCTCTTGAGCCTAAGAATAAATGGTTGCTGTAAGCTATGATGCCAAAGCACTCTACCCAGAGTGAGACTCTGTCTTGAAAAAAAAAATGCATTTTTCAATATAAAACTGTAGCTTGTGAAGTGAGGGAAATATGAGGCCATTACAGAGAATACTGTGTGGCTGATCTGGATAAAGGCCAAGGATACTTTACTTGAAAACTCATTCTATTGTTTTGCTCCATACTGAATAGAATAGTAATCTACAATATTTACAATTTTTAAAATTGAAGGATGCTTTTGAGCACTGTTACTTGAATGCCTCAAAATGAGGAATTAAGCTGGGTTACCAAGGAAGCATGTGAAGATGGTGGCTATGCTAGGTGTGAAATCACAACACACCAAGCAAGGAAAAAAGTCAAATCAAGGGAAGAAATTGGGCCGCTCACTTCTGTTTGATGAAGGGGCTAATTTTTAGTAGATAATAAGGCTATTTGTTTTTAATCCTAGTTTTTTTTATGTTCGATCAGTGCAAGATGGAAGTTAGAACAGATAATAAGGAGATAGGAGAGCAGAAAACCAAACTGACACGGAGCAGAACTTGTGAAGGATTATATAGACCTGCAGGAGTCAAATCTATGGGTTCTGATGATTCATCCTGGGGGTCAAAGAAGACTTAGGTGAAGCCACTAAGTGTGAACAAGGGGAATTCAGAGCTGCCTGACCCAGTGCCTACGTTGTCTTAACACGTTTATAGAGCAAAGAAAATTCGAACTAGTATGTAAAGATGGAGAGCTGTGTCCTGCTGTGGACCGCGTGTTTGCACCTCCGCCAGCCCCTGCACATCCACATGTTGGAAGCTTAATCTCCGGTGGGACATTGGTGTTAGGATGTGGGGCCTTTGGGAGGTGATTAGGTTAAGATGATGTCATGAGGGTGGAGCTCCCAGGACAGGGTAGGTGTCTTTATGAGAAGAGGTCACAGCTTCCGCTCTGTCTTTGCTCTGGGGTCATGTGAAGACACAGTGAGAAGCAGCTCATCTGCCAAGCAGACCCAGGGTCTGCCAGTGCCTTGGTTTCGGGCTTCCCAGCCCTCAGAAGTGTGAGAAGTAGGTGTTTGTTGCCTCAGTCGCTGGCTCTGTGTAGTCTGTCACAGCAGCCCGGGATAAGACAGGTCGCTCCAGAAACTCCAAGCCTGCTGCACCCAGCATTTCCTCCAGCGTCCTTGACTCGCCTCACCTCTCTATACAGAATTTTCCCCCCAGGTTTCTCTGGGATCAGAATAATACTGAATTATCAGGGCAGGAGCCTGTGACTATGCCACATAGGGAAAGCAACCAATTTTGTAAATTGATATCTTGACCTTGCCCTGAGTGGACAATGTCGTAACCCACTTAGCTAACTAGTCACAGACCTACAGAGATGGTCTCGGTTGACTGAGGGGAAGCAATAAATTATTGCTGTATTGACCTTAGTAAACCTTTTAATTCTTTCCCACATGATATAGTTCTCAACAAATTGGGAAAATATGGCCTAGAGTCAAGGTGATTACACACCTGCAGGTCAGAGCCAGGGCCTGCAGCACCAGGTTTATGCCGAGGTGACTGTGAACAGTTTTGTCACCTGTAGGGAACAACGGGTGCTGAAGCATAAGGCCATTCCCTGATGCTCAGCGTCAGAACTGAGTGGATGCTGGCCTTGTAGCCTACAGTGGTGGGAGAGGGGGACATGGCCTCCCCCCATCAGGGACAAGACAGGGGGGTCCTGGTGTGTCTGGGTCAAGGTCAACACGAGGAGGCCTAAGGGTTTCTGTCCCCTTAAGTGGAAACCTAAATGGAATGTCTCAGGCCTTCTATCTCTACCTGTTCATCTGGTACGTTTCTGGGTCACAAAGGGGAATACAATTTGTAGAAAATTCACTCAGTCACTCTATATATAATGTTGGGTAGCTATGACCACGTGCTGGTGGGCATCTGGGCAGCAGACACCCTGGGTATAACCCCGCCTGGAGGAGCTGGCATTTCATATGAAGACACTGCCAAGGTTGTACGAAATGCATCACTTGCCTGGGGCTGCATTGCACAGTGCGGCGGCCTGCGGGGTGGAACCCCAGAACTTCTTTTCTCATCCTTCTGCAGGCTACAAGTCCAGGGTCAAGGTTTCACCAGGTTTGGTTTCTCCCGAGCTTTTCTCTTGGGCTTGCAAGTGACTGCTTTGTCACCATGCCCTTGAGTGGCTTTTCTCTGTGTGTTTCTCTCTGCACGTCCAAATTTCATCTTCTGAGAACACCAGTCAGGTGGGATTAGCGTCCACTCTGAAGGCCTCCTTGTAGCTCAGTTACCTCTTTAAAGGCCCTGTCTGCGTTCTGATGGAGGGCTGGGCCTTCCACACATGAGCCTGGGGGAGGGGCACTGTTCAGCCCCTGAGGATGACAGGAGGGTAAGTAGAGGAGTGTTCACAGAGGCATGCAGACTTGGGAGCAGGGCTATCAATTCTCCGTATTACCACAGTCTAAAGCAAGTGTCACTGTGGGAAATCACAGATGAAATTAGGTCTAGAGACATGATCTGTCTGGCCAGCACTGTATTTTAAAAAAACTCTGAATCTGGGGCGGTACCTGTGGCTCAAAGGAGTAGGGTGCTGGCTCCATATGCCAGAGGTGGCGGGTTCAAACCCAGCCTGGGTCCAAAACTGGAAAAAACAAACAAACAAACAAACAAACCTCTGGGTCTGAATACTGTCAAGGTGGAGCAGACACCTCTTCTCCACATCTGTAACTCTTGAGCCCTTAGACCAGTTATTCTCAATCGGTGTGCCAAGAAAAATTTTAAAGATCACTAATTAAATTATTTTCAAAAGAAGCTCAAAGCACTGCAAGTATATTCTTTTTTTACTTTTTTTTAATCAATAAAATTTAAGTGTGCCGTGGAAATTTAACTATATAGGTCCAGGTTTGCTGTGAGATAAAAAGTTTGAAAAGCACTGCTCTACAGCCTGCCAGGAATGAGTAAATTCTGTGATTATAACTTGATTACTATTCATTTGTCTATATATTATTTGTTGGCCCGTTTCTCCCTGTCCACTTATTCTCATTTAGTTCCTCCCCTCAGCCAACCAAGGGCAAGGTGTGGACCAGGCGTCCTCAAACTTTTTAAACAGGGGGCCAGTTCAATATCCCTCAGACTGTTGGAGGGCCGGACTATAGTTTAAAAAACAACAACTACAAACAAATTCCTTTGCATACTGCACGTATCTTATTTTGAAGTAAAAAAACAAAACGGGAACAAATATAATCACCCTGCAGCGTGTGGCCCGCGGGCTGCTGTTGGAGGACCACTGGTGTCCCGTGGGCCACAGTTTGAGGACCCCTGGTGTGGACTCATGATTCAGCCATATCCCTCTTCACAGCTGTTCCCTTAGCTGCTTGAAAATTTAGCCAACAATTCGGAACTTCTCTCTCAGGCCTGTAATTTCTTAAACAAGGCTTTCCCTGACTACTCCACCCTGTGCCTTCTCCTTTCTCTTCTAATTTAAAATTATACGTGGTTTTGACTGATGATAACCAAGACCTACCCCATGGGATCCATTAACCTTCAGCTCCTTTTTCCTTAGGAAATCCCAGTGAAAACAGCTGGGCGAGAGACTCTGATTGGTTGGTTCATTTCTTAAAAACAGCTCATAGATTGTCACCCTTTAAAATACGGATGAAGAAGGGTAAGTGCTCGGGATGTATTTAGATGCCTGAAATAGTTTGTAATCTTCTTGTTGCCTATTTTTCTGTGGTCATTTAAAAAATACCATTCTATTTATTTCAACCCCAAATAAATACAATGAAAATAAAAGTGTTTTATGTAAGTTGTTAGAAAGGTGGAGAGTTTCAGTAGCAACCAGAACAAAGGCACCTAATTACAGCAGATATGGGTTGTCACAGTTGGACGTGTCTGTCTGGCAGTGATTTCAAGGTGGGTGATATTCCTTGTTGGAAGAATGTGGGAAAGTGGGCACATCTGAATGGTTAATGGAAATTGGTACAACTTTCTGGAGGGCAGCCTGATACTGGGTATCAAAGTTTAAAACCCCACTTCTAGGAACTTACCTCAAGTGCACCAAAACATGTATACAAATCATCACAGCATTAGAAATAATTGGGAAAAAATAACAAGAGACTAAAAAATGAAGTTTGGACCAAAATTGTTACTGTGCATTCATATACTGGGACCACGTGTGGCCTACTCACAAAGAATGAGTCCTGACTGCATTCACCAGCATGGAAAGATATTAAATAGCATATTGTTTAATTTTAAAAAGCATAAATTGTTGGCCTGCTCAAATATTTTTGTTTTACTTATCAGCACAATTCATATATGCAGAATGTTATAAAAGGTTGTGTGCTGTGAATGTCCCTTTTAATAAGCATGCAGTATTTCCTTCGAGGCCAATTAGGAATGTGATACGTTCATTGAAGACAAGTGTTATGGGCTGAATTACGTTCCAAATTCATGTATTGAAGTTGCTAATCTCTGGTACCCCAGACTATGACTGCATTAAGAGATATATGGTCTTTAAAGAGATAATTAAGATAAGGGTGTGTCAATCTAATCCCACTGGGCTCCTTATGATAAAGAAATTTGGCTGGGTTCAGTGGCTCACGTCAGTGTCATCCCAGCACTCTGGGAGGGTGAAGCGGTGGCTCACTTGAGCTCAGGAGTTTGAGACCAGCCTGAGCAAGAGCAAGACTAGTCTTTACTAAAATTACCCAGTGTTGTGGTGGGCACCTGTAGTCCTATCTACTTGGGAGACTGAGGCAAGACGATTGCTTGAGTCCAAGAGTTTGAGGTTGCTATGAGCTATGACGCCACGACACTCTACCCAGGGTGACAGAGTGAGACTCTGTCACAAAAAAAAAAAAAAAAAAAAAATCAAAAATGAACTTTGGACACAGGCACGTACAGAGGGAAGTCTGGGAGAAGCTGTAACAATGTGAGGAGAGATCTCAGCCCTGCCAAGACCTGAGCATTGGACTTCTGGCTTCCAGCATTGTGAAGAAATAAATTTCTGCAGTTTAAGCCACCTGGTCTGTGAGACTTTATCATGAAAGCCCCAGCAAATTAGCATATCAAGGAAACCTACCTCATCTGTACCTCCTATTGAGAGACTTGCTTTTATTCCATAACATTTCAAAATTATTTAAATATATTCTACATGAATGGCCTTGAAAAATTTTATTAAGTTGCTCAAGTTGGTACAAAACATACCTAGTCTCAAGCATTCCTCCCACCTCCCCAAATGCTAGAATTACAGGCATAAGCCATTGCACCTGGCCTAAAAAACATATGTAGTTAACTAAGTTCACAATTTTACACCAAATTTATTACACAGTATTACGTGGGTCTTGCTCTTGCATCAAAGGCACAAACCTAACAGTAACACCAAAGAAATGGAATTATTTCAGCCTTGGCTAGACTTAGCAAATAAATTTATATACATAGGTACAAAATTCTTCAATTTTAATTAGATAACAGTATTGGATAGAAATATTTTAATTATGGCTGTTTATTGAAAAATTGAATAACCTACCATTTTCTTCCATATATTGTTTTTATGTGGTATGGACTTTTCACAGGGGAAGGAAAAACACATAATTCAGAGAATTTTAAAAACAAAAAGAAGATAAATGACTGTTAAATAGGGGGCCTTTAAAAACTTGTCTCCTGCAGTCCATATAGGGATCTTTGGTTACTAATTTCTACAGATTTTAGATACATCTTTCCAGGTTTTGGAGTATAAAGGCATATTTGTAATTGAGGGGTTTAATTTTACCAGTAGCTACTCCATAGTTATAAAGTATGACATTTTCTGGGGAAAAAAAGTTACTTTTAGTTAACATGTGTTGGGTCTTGTGTATTTGCGGGAAATGTTTTCATTTAAGACCATTGATACATTAATAGTTTCCAGGCACATTTTATGACAGCACCTCAGTTTGTTCTCTTTTGAACCTCTAGGAAAGGATGTTTTTAAAGTCAGCACTTAGATCTGCCTGGATCTTATTTATAAAGCAAGGGTCTTAACTACAAATGTCTCTGAAATCAAACTGTGCCCTGGAGGAGTGAATTCCCCAGGGATGACCGAAGCTGCTTCTATTCCCTTCTCTGTACCCACATCCAAATTCCTGGGTCTTGGGCACTCCGCTGTTTCCCTTCTTGAAAAGTAGAGAACGGAGGAAGCTCCTGGCTGTCCTTCCACAGCTTCCCATTTTGTTCACGGGCACCTGTGATTTTACTTGCATAGTTCCTTGGGAAGTTGCTAAAGCATAAATCAGTTGTCACAGGACAGTTTTCAAGGTCTGTGCTTGTTCTGACACTGCATTTTGACAGATTTTTTTTTTTTTTCTTTAAAGCAGGCATTATGAGCCCTCTAAGAATTAAGAGGATCTGATCAGATGGAGAAAATATGAGGGTGTTGGGCTGCAGGTGAGAGGGCTGCAGGCTTCTCCAGAGCAGGTGAGGGGCTTTTGTTGGCATCCGTGGTGGCACTGAATCCTCTAGCGGCCAGGCCATCCCCGGCAGGTGTGGGTGTCTGGTCTTTTGAGGAGAGGATCCTAAGGTCACAGGTCTCCTGATCTCTCTGAACTATGGGAGCCTGTGGGGTCCTCGGTGGAGCACGATTCCCTGGTTTCAGAACCTTTCAGGGAGCCCTGAGCTTTGATGCTGCAGACTCCCAAGGAAGGGCGAGGCCTCCTGGTAAGTCACTGAAGCCTCTAACTCAGTGGTTCTCAACCTTCCTAATGCCGTGACCCTTTAATACAGTTCCTCATGTTGTGGTGACCCCAACCATAAAATTATTTTAGTTGCTACTTCATAACTGTAATTTTGCTACTGTTATGAATGGTAATGTAAATATCTGATATGCAGGGTGTATTGTCATTGTTACAAAGGGGTCGCGACCCACAGGTTCGGAACCACTGCACTAGTTCTTGAAAGTGGTAGGAGATACTTCCACTGTCAGCGTGGAGTAGAGCTCACAAAAGCGATGAAAGCTGTGAGCAGGGGCTGTCCGGAAAGTATCTAGCCACATACCGTGAAGACCAGGGGCAGGCGTGGCTGGATACTTCCCGGACAGATGCTGTCACCCCACGTGGGTTCCCTGCTGCCTGTCACATCCTGTCTGTTGGCACCTTCCTACTTGTGGGCTCTGTGGACGGGGTTCCTAAGCAGTGTAGACCAGCGTCTCCGTATGCTGCTCTAGAACCAGATCCGCTGGCTTTGCTTCCCTGGAGGAATTCAGTAGAGAACACAGCTCGTGTGGGCAGAAACCCCGGAACCTGGTGTGGACAAGGCTGAGACAAAACCCCTGGTGTGATCACGGGGCTGCGTGGAGTTTGTTTCCTTTTCTTTATGGACATGCTTTGGAGTCTTCTCTGACGCCTCAGAAGGAAAAGCTTATTTACACCTGCGGTTCTGAGAAGGGGCACCCTGTCAGCTTTTTTCTTGAAATAACTCTTCGAGATTAGAAACTAACTGAAGAAGAAAGTAAAATTCTAGGAGCTATTACTGTGCTTTAAGGAAGAGGTGGGCCAGTGGTTCTCAACCTTCCTTTTTTTTTTTTCTTCTTTTATTGTTAAATTGTAGCTGTGTACATTAGTGCAATCACCTGTACCCATTCTAAGATGCACTGTAGATGTGGCCCCACCCATTACCCTCCCTCCACCCAAACCTCCCCCCTCCCTTCCCCTTCCCTGGTCCTTTCCCCATAGTCTTGTGGTATAGTTGGGTTATAGCCTTCATGTGAAAGCTATAGTTTACTTTCATAGTAGGGCTGAGTACATTGGATACTTTTTCTTCCATTCCTGGGATACTCTGCTAAGGAGAATATGTTCCAGCTCCATCCATGTAAATATGAAAGAGGTAAAGTCTCCATCTTTCTTTAAGGCTGCATAGTATTCCATGGTGTACATGTACCACAATTTGCTAGTCCATTCGTGGGTCGATGGGCACTTGATCCCACTTTTTGTTTGTTTTGTTTAAGAGATGAAATGTTGCTATGTTGCCCAAGCTGAACTCAAATTCCTGGACTGAAGCAATCCTCCCACCTTGGTGTCCTGAGTAGCTGGGTCCACAGGCATGTACCACTGAGCCTGGCTTTAAGTCCAGTTTCAAAGTGTTCTGATCTCCATGAAGTAAGGTCAGAACACTTTTCTCTGTATTTAACTAATGAAGTCAGAGTTCTAGGAATAGAAGGGACACTGATCATTTCAGCTAAATGCCGAATCTATAAGCCAGAACCTGTGGCCTAGCCCTAGGAGCTTAGAACATCGAGCTTGGAACATCTGAGGAATTGGTCCCAAGTAGACAAATAGCAGTGCCCTGCCTAGAGTTCTGCTCTTCAGGGCAACCATCCCTTTAATTCCTGGAAAAGGGAGGAAATACACACCTACAGCGTGGTTCCTACTTCCTGGAACCACTAGAAATTCCACTTACACTAGACTGGAGAGAGAGAGACACACAGGGAAAGGAGACGACCTTACCATGGAGTTGAGAACGATGAGCATGACAGCCAGGAAGGTCAGATTCTTAAATCCATCCAAGTCTTTGTTTCCCAGGACTCCATAGTACTGACTGGGAATCAAGCCAACCTGGTAGATGACCAATTGTTCTGGAAGGAAGGAGAGGAATAAGATATCAGTGATGAGGGATAAAAAGGAGTCCCTGCCTCATCAATACCCCAGAGAGAGGGAAAGGGACCCAAAAGTAGAGCTTCCCTCCCTCCAAAGCCTGGCTTACTCACCCAGTAGGGTCACACACAAAAGGGTCAGGAACATCAAGGCATTCTGTGATGACCAAGAGGGAAATAAAACCTTCTGTATCTGCAGGAACCGCTGGAGAAACTGCAGATCTAACCTAGGCCTAAAGAGGAATTGGAGAAGCAGAGAGAGGCCCAAGAGAAGAGTTAAGCCTTGGAGAGCAGTTATCAAGCTTATCCACATCGTCTTTTAGAGGATGCAGGCCACACAGAAAGAATGGTTCACAAAGGCGACGCCTTTGGCTCAGTCAGTAAGGCGCCGGCCCCATATACCGAGGGTGGTGGGTTCAAACCCGGCCTCGGCCAAACTGCAACAAAAAATAGCCAGGCATTGTGGCAGGCACCTGTGGTCCCAGCTACTCAGGAGACTAAAGCAGGAGGATCACCTAAGCCCAGGAGCTGGAGGTTGCTGTGAGCTGTGACACTATGGCACTCTACCGAAGGCAACAAAGTGAGACTCTATCTCAAAAAAAAAAAAAAAAAATCTAAAAGTAAAAAGTAACTCCATTAATAGGAGGAAATGGAAAAAAATCTTAATGAAGATACCATAAAAAACTATGAAAGGGAAAACTGATTATTTAATTAGAATTAAATATGTTTATTCACCACAGTGCCATAGATCAAAAGACTTGGAAGGGCTGGGTATGGTGGCTCACACCTGTAATCTTAGCACTCTGGGAGGCCGAAGTAGGCAGACAGCCTGAGCTCAGGAATTCAACACCAGCTGGAGACTCTTCTCTACTAAAAATAGAAAAGCTAGCTGGGCATTGTGGCAGGTACCTGTAGTCCCAGCTACTTGTGAGGCTGAGGCAAGAGGGTCACTGGAGCCTAAGAGTTTGAGGTTGCTGTGAACTATAATGCCATGACACTGTACCCAGAGCAACAGAATGAGACTCTTGTCTCAAAATAAATAAAATAAAGTAAAATAGAATACTTGGAGGAAATATTAGCAGAGTGTAAGACCATCAAGCAATTAAGATCTAAAACATAAAAGAATTCCTGCAAGCCAGGAAGACAGGAAATCCATAGGAAAGTGGAAAAGGATATAAGCAGGCAATTCGAGAAAGGGGAAACCCATATGCCTAACAAATACTGTACCTGAAAATGAACACAATAGGATACCAGTTACACCCACCAGATGATAAACATTACCAAACCAAACATTACCAAACCTTGGGGGAATACTGAGAAACAGGTATCTTCATGCACCACTGTTGGAAGTATAAAGTGGTATGACCATTCCAAAGAACAATTTAGCAAAATTAGACATGACCTAGCACCTGACCCTGGAGTAGACAACCCAGAGAAAAACACCAATATCCACAAGGAGACAACTGCCAGAATATTCATTACAGTATAGCCTGTGGTGGCTAAAACATCAGAAACAATCTGGGTATCCCTCCCTAGGGGAGTAAGTGAAACAGTCTCTGCACAAGGGGTAGCACCACGCAGCACTCAGAGGTGAAAACGAGATTACTACAAAGCATAAATGACCTCAAAAACACGATGTTGAGAAAAACATTTTTTTTAAATCACAGCATATTTATATATATATCTCCAAGGTAACACATACACAGAATTATGTAAAGTGCACTGTAAAGTCACTTATTTAATACAACAGGTGTCTGAGAAGGGGAATGAAACGGTTGAAAATAGGAACTTAGGGAAGACAAAAAAGGGGCCTTGTACTGGTGCTCGGTTCCCAAGAACTGAGAAGGACCTTCAACTCAATTCTGTGCACAGGAAGTTCTTTAAAAAACAAAAAGCAGCTACAAGGGAGAGGGTCTCACACCCAAGGGGCAGAGGATGGTACAAGTCCCCGCGGAGTCTGGAGAGCGCAGCAGACGGTGCAGAGCTGCCTCGGGCCCGAGGGGAGTGCGGGCACCCCTTCGGGGGCTCCCCTAGCACCCAGGCGCCGCTGGAGCAGAGCGCGGGCTCGAGGGCTGCAGACCAGGCGCCGAGGGTGGGACACCCCTTCCTTCCCCGCGGCCCTGAGCTCCTGTGGCTGGCCCGCGCCCCGGCCTTCCTCCTCAGCCGCCCTGCTCACCTGGCTCCAGCTCCCGGCGCACGCCCCGGGACCGCCATAACCTGGGATCCGACTGCCGCTGGAGCCCCGCGCCCCCGAAGTCCGCTCCGGGCAGAGTCCGAGGAGCGCGCGGCGGACCATGGAGGGGCGGAGCCTCAACAACCACAGAGACGACGGCGGATAGAGAGGAAGGCGCCTGGGCCGCCGCCGCTCCCGGAAGCGACCGGCTTCTCCTTGGTCTGCTGGTCGGCGCCTAGAGCGCCTCCGATCTGGGAAGTTCTCTCTGGACAACAGGTAGTTGGGGGGTTTAGCTATTTTATGACAAGCTTTTTTTTTTTTTTTTTTTCTTGAGACAGAGTCTCACTATGTCACCCTCAGTAGAGTACGTAGCGTCACAGCTCACAGCAACATCCAACTCTTGGGTTTAAGCTATTCTCTTGCCTCAGCCTCCCAAGTAGCTGGGACTACAGGCGCCTGCCATAACGCACGGCTGTTTTTGTATTGCAGTTGTCATTGTTGCTTAGCTGGCCCGGCAGGTTCGAACCCGCCTGTCTTGGTGTATGTGGCTGGCAGCGTAACCACTGTGCTACGGGCGCCGAGCCCACAAGCTTTTTAGATTCTGAATATAGTGGATGTTTCATACGCTCTCCCAGAGGACAGCGTGATTTTTTAAAAATATAAATTAGGCTTCGGATCGCAGTTAGAATAAAATGGAAGCTTTCCACATGATCGGCCCCTCCCTCTGGTCTTTGTGTTTGCACAACCAGAAGCTTTAGGGTCTTCGCAGTTGCTGTTGTGTCCACTTAAATCTCTTCCCCCCCCACCCCCCGGGCCGGGGGGGGGGGGGGGGGGGGGGGGGGGGGGGGGGGGGGGGGGGGGGGGGGGGGG
>CAUYPK010056519.1:0-32514 GCA_963574355.1 Loris lydekkerianus | reverse complement strand
TTTGAAATATTTTCATCTAACAGGTTAAGTTAACATAGCCTTCATGGCATTTTCTTAGTTATTGTTATCTTAGTTAAGATACTTGTATTCTACATTTAGTAAATTTCACATGTACCCTTGTAAGATGCACCATAGGTGTAGTTCCACCAATCACCCTCCCTATATATAAAAAAAATGGTCATCATCCTTAATCATCAGAGAAATGAAAATCAAAACGACTTTGAGATATCATCTAACTCCAGTAAGATTAGCCCACATCACAAAATCCCCAAAACCAGAGATGTTGGTGTGGATGTGGAGAAAAGGGAACACTTCTACACTGCTGGTGGGAATGCAAACTAATATGTTCCTTTTGGAAAGATGTTTGGAGAACACTTAGGGATCTAAAAATAGGAACACATTTTTAACCTAAGCTCACAGAGCATATAATCAGGTCCAAAGACCACTGGTTAAAAAAAAAAAAAAAAAATCTAGCAGGAGACTATTCTAGCATGGTCTTTACTCCCAAGTACCCAACATTCATAGAATCCCTCCACTTTTTCTGTAAGTTTCTGCTCTTGAATACAATGATAACTGGAGAAAAGTAAGAAAGGACACCCTTTGGATGTTCTCCTACCTCCTAAAATCATCTCAGCTTCTGATGACTTCATCGTACTTAGTAGAATTCACTTTTGTGCTTTTGGGATCTAGGGGAGGCCAGAGTGAGAGGAAGGAAGAAACTGCAAGCAAAAAATGGAAAAGGGTTTTCATTTTTGAGAAACAAAAAGGCTTCAAGAAGTACAAAGTATTTATTTTGGATAAATGAGATGAAAAGCTTCAGTGGAACAAAGATAAACATTATTCTTGTGATTTGTAGAACATTTGTGCTAATAAAAGAATTTTTTTTTTGAAAATATAATCACAGTTTACTGTGAGACTTTTTTGGAAAATTATCTTCTGATAATTGGAACACTTTTGAAAATGCAAGTCACTCAAAATACCCTGATGCTAGTAATAAAATATGCCTGTTTAATTACATACTTGCCCAGCTACTTTAAAAAGTAGACTTTATTGACAAACGTGAAAACTAGAAATTGGACATCATTAACCTTGAATGCCTGAGGGCATACGCTATTTATGCTTAGTATAAAACAATTGAATCCAAGTCTAGACGCTTGGGAACAATTACAGAGCAAGATGTTTATTTTCCATATCCTCTGATATCTTTTGGGAAAATTAAGATTTTCATTTTAAAGACAAAACCTTCTCTAGATCTTTCTCGTCACTTACTTTCATCTTCACCTAATTTCATCTTTCACCTCACCTTGTGTTCACTGTTTCTGTATGTTCACCTCTGTTCATTAGCTGACATGAATAAATCCTTTTTTTCCAGACATAAATTTAGTTTCTCTGAAAGATTTGATGTATTCTCTCCTTTACTTGATTTGCATACACTATTCTCTCTTTGTTTTCTGTTATGTTTTATTTATCTTGACCCATTCCATATTATTTCATTTTAATTCAACTCAGGTTCTATTGTAGATAGCTACCATATTAGGTGCCGGGAGATGTGCTAGGTGTTGAGAATGTTAAGATTGATAAATGGGCCTTTCTCCCGCTAGAAGCCCACTCTCTGATTGGAGAGATGGTGTATCAGCACACAGGGCAGCCAACTCTGATTGGAGAGATGGTGTATCAGCAGACAGGGAAGCCCACTCTGATTGGAAAGATGGTGTATCAGCACACAGGAAAGCCCACTCTGATTGGAGAGATGGTGTATCAGCAGACAGTGAAGCCCACTCTCTGATTCGAGAGATGGTGATCTGCAGGCAGCTGGCTGCGAGAGCACATAGAAGGGCTGCTTCATCACAGTTGGTGGGGAGGAAAAAGGCGGTTCAGACAATGATATATGATCTCGCAGCAACAAATAGGAATTAACCACGTGAAGCAAATCTGTTCACCATTATTTATATATATTTTTCTTCCATGGTAATCGAGTTGTTTTATCTGGGGTATGGTTGCCCATCCAGGGACCATAAACCTTTGCTGCTTAGAGAGTGATAAGATTATCACTCCATAAAACTCCATTTTTTTAGGATTAATATGTGGATTGAAAGTGATATTCTACATAAAATGATTGCAAGCAACTCTAAACAAATAGTAAGCGCTACTACTGCTCCGAATAAGATAATATCACAATTTTTGAGGCACAAAGAGAGATAGGAAGGCATTTTTAAGAAATATTTACCCTGTAGAATTCACAAGATTTGGAAACTAATTCGATTTTGTAGGATGAAAAGGAAGGAATCAGCAATTCTTGCCAGAATTCTAACTTAAACATCAACCAAACAACAGTTCAATACCGATTTCCTCATTGGTTTGCATTTTTTTTCTGTAAAAATGGGGGTCAGGTTATGAACCAAGCACTTTCTTACTTATGGTGCCCCATTATCTACTAGTGTCTTGGGTTCCCCTGCACAAAAAAGGAAAGCAGAAGAGACGAAGGAATTGGAAAACCCACATCGTACCTGCATTTACCAGGAGGTGACTCCATCATCAATAATCTTCCACTGTTGGTAACTACTCACACAGTTGAGCATTTACCCATAAAAGCAGTGGGTAATTTGTTCCCTGACTGCATAACTGTGCCCAGCCTGAACTCTGTATATGAAAAGCAAGGGAGTGCCAACACATTTTGGTAGATAATTTGCAAGTATTTACAGCACTCATCCTCATTGGCCAACAAAATACATGTATAAGTATTTTTATTCTCACCTTACAATCAACTCATCCAGCTCCAAAAGAGACAGCTCAAAATATCATCAAATTCTGTCTCCTAATCTTTAGGGGATGTGCGGTCTTCTCCATCAGATCTAGTTATGGCATATATAGGCTGCAATTTTTCAACTAAAATATTGGTTGTCTCCTCACCCTTTACGTGCACATCCACTATACAAAGATGGAGAAAAGGTTAACTTCTACTTTCGTATTTAGAATAATGAGAAATCTGATGATGCCATCTTCCAGGGCAGGCACACTGAAGACCAAGCTCCTGGCAGTCAGGAGTCTCTTGTTTTTTCAGCCTAGTTTAATCTCCTTTGTTCATTGTCCTTCAGGCTGCTCCTTCCAACATAGGGCAAGTTCTTCCTTATTCCTATTCTTCAGCGCGTATGAAGTGGACTTTGTGTACTGTGACCTTTCCTCTTTATTTGTGGGGTGCCCAGAGTTTTTTTTTTTTTTTTTTAACAATTGCATGTTCTTTTAAGCCTGGCTCATGGTTTTCCCCTCAACAATTATTCTAATAAAAACTCAGTAGGTTCCAGATGGATTTGTCTTGTGTAACAAAAACCATACTCAAAATTATTTCCAAGCCACAAGTTTCTCGTCTTCCTCTTTCTTGATTTACCCTTGTCCTCTCTCCCACAACACACCTTAGGGAAGTGTTGATTTTGAGGTCTTGTGAAATGAGACTTACATGTGTCATGGTAGGTTTCACTGTCAACTCGCCCACACAGTTATTCAATCGTACCTTAAACTAGATGTTCCTGTAAAGGGATTTTGGAGATATGATTCAAATCTATAATCAGTTCATTTAGTATTTTAGGTAATCTATATGGGACTAATTAGAGCAGAACTGAGGCTTCCCTGACGAACAAGAAGTTCTGCTTCTGAATGCTAGCTCCTACCCTCTCTCAAGAGCTCCAGCCTGCCCTTCCTAAATCTCCACCCCATGGATTTTGGAACTGCCTCACCAACCCCCACTATCATGTGACTTATTTCCTTGCAATTCATTTCTTAGTAAATGTGCCGTATTTGTTCTGCTTCTTGGGTAGAACCTTGACTAATACAGGAAGGAAGAAAGTAAACTTAGTTTGATCTTTGCTATAGAGCTGATGCCCTCTATTTATGGCTCAAGTTTTGTTCTTTTTCTAAACACCTCCCTTTTCTCTCTTACTTTTTGAGGTCTACAAGTACCACTGTTTAGATCATATGTTCCTGCATAACAAATTGTGGAAGACTGTAATGTCTTAAAAGAGTAATTTTCTTTGGCTTAAGATGTCATATGTCAGAAATTTCTGAAGGGCTGAGCTGGCTGTTGTGTCTCTGATACACATAGGCTCAGCAGAGGTGTCTGGGGCTGGGAAATCGACCCCTGAGGTGGCTTCTTCTCTAACATAACTGTTACCGTGGGGCTCCGTCATCTTCCTGCCCACAGGGCATGTAGCCTGCAGGTTCCCTGTGTAGACTGGGTTTCTGATGGCTTAGTGGTGTCAGGGTATCTGCACGTCTTATGTAGCTGTAGCAGTTAATACGTAGGCAGAAAAAAGCAAACCGTTTAGCAAAAAGCTGTTAAGGTACTTAGGCTTACACCAGAAAAATGCACAAAATCACTTCTGCTGTATTTTACTAGAAGAAGTACTCTCCAGGCCTATGCAGATTCAAAAGGGTGGGGACACAATTTGTATCTCTTCATCAGGAGTGGCAAAGTCACCCAGGAGAAGAGATTATGGGCTGGGTGACATTTTGACATCTGCCACACGTGCCATTTCACAGTTAACCATTTCCCAGATTTTGCAATCATTTTTTCATTCAACACAACTTCAAAAATTTCATTTATTTTAAATTAATTCTTTCTCTAATATGTTATTTACAGTTGCAACAACCAATTCAGGCTATTAACAAATTAGCTTTCCCATTTCATCTCATTTCATGAGCCACTGGCTTTGAGTTGACTCCACTAAATAGTAGTGGGACCACTAGCTTTCATAAGAAAAATGATAAAATTAGATGTAATTTTGTCACACACCCCCTCACATAAAGTTCACCAAACTTTAAAATCACTAAAAGGAAAAAAAAAAAAAAAAAAATAGAGAAGTAACTGTATCACCCAAAGGGAAGAGTTGTTTTTTTTTAATTACAAATTATAAAAGAGTAATTGATTAGTCTCTGTCAAAATTAACAAGATAGAAAATATATGTGATTTAAAATATCTGTACCAAACTAGAAGAACATATTCATAACAGACAAAGAGTTTGTATCCAGAATTAACTAGAACTTTTATGTATTAATGAAAAAGGGACAAAGAGATCAAACGATAATTGAGAAAAACATAGGACCAGGAATGTGTTCTGGGAAAGAAAAAACAAAAATATTTCATCTCTCTCATAACAAAGGAAATGAAAATTGAAAAGAAATACATTTCACATATATCTGAATGGGTAAAAATGCCTGGAGTAAATAGCAAATTCTAGAATCTACTTGTAGAATAGTAATTTCATATCATTAAATTAGAGAACAGTTGAATAGCCTTTACTGAAAATAAAAATGTTTACTAGATCTAGCAATTTTCTCTTATTATATACATTTAATTTACTGCAAAGATTTGCAAAGATGTGCTTGTTTGGGGAAAACAAACAAGAAAAATACCTCAAAAATAAACTGTTTAATTAAAAAAAAAAGTATTGAAACGTAGAAAATAATACTAAAAATATTATTTTTGTATACCTGTACCTGAAATTGAATGGTTGGGTTTTTATTCTGGCTCCAGAACTTGTCCACTGTATATCCTTGAGAAATTTATCTAAACTCTCTTGTGCCTCCAATTTTTCATCTATAAAATCAGTTGTTTTGATGATTATATGGCTAATATGCAAAAAAACTTAGAAGAATCCAGCCATATAATAGATGCTCAGCAAATATATAAAAGTAATTGCTCACTTATCTTCTGCTTCTTTTTTTTTTGTTTGTTTGTTTTCCTCCTGCTCATTTATTTACTTATTAAAGTATAAACTAAAAAGTATACACAGATTTATGATAATGCTTATCTGTGAAGAAGGAGATAAGTCTAGGAATAAAGTATAAATGGGATTTGAACATTATCATTAATATCTTATTGCATTGATTTAAATATATAAAACAAATACAAGACACCTTTAATATTAAAACACCCTGTGTGGTGAGAACAAAGATGTTTGCATATTATTTTCTGAACTTATTAGTATAAAAACAAAAACCTCAAAACATCTGAACATTTTAAGTATTTGTTTCTCATTGGCTGTCTTTTACAATAGCATATAAATAGTTAAGACAATAGACTTAAGCAAATAACCAATCGCAAAACTTAAGAAACAGAGTATCCCGATTTCCTGTCATCTAAATGGCATTAACTGTGGGTGGCAGACCAAGTGTTACATAAGACGTCACCTGTATTCTAGTGAAGCAATATGAAGGTATCCAGCCAAGCTTAAAAATGCAAAAGACCTGACGTTAGCATTTGGGGGAGAAAAACAGTGTAAGTGTGACATTTGCTCCCCTGTTATTCTTTTGACAATTAAAATTTCAGGGAGAGGCACTTGCTCACATCAGCAAGAAAGGCAGAGCCAGCCAGCTGGGCCTGTCAGCTGTGCCAGGGATATTTATTTCCTCTACTTACTGAGCTTGCTCTAGGGTGGGGGTCCTTACAGCCTGGGATGTAAGACACTGCCCTGATTTTGATAAGCTCATCTTATTCACTCTGTAAAGACAATTTTATGTTACCCCAAATTTGTTTCAAAATTATAAGCAAAGTGTCAGTAATAAAGTTTACAACAGCAAAATGGTTTATTAAGATTATATGGTAAGCTATTTTCTCAGCCTTTAGAAAACAAATTTTGATGTGTTTACTCTTTGGAAAGAGTTAATTATGTCACTCAGTTGTTGGAAAAATGTAGCCCCAGTTCTCTCTTTCAATGTTACCTCCTTTTGTATATTAGGATGACTCTGAGGAATTCTTTATTTTCTTTATTTTTTGGAGACAGAGTCTCAGTAGCTCGCCCTCAGTAGAGTACTGTTACGTTGCAGCTCACAGCAGCCTCAAACTCTTGGGCTTAAGCAATTCTTTTGCCTCAGCCTCCCTACCTGGGACTACAGGCACTGGCCACAACGTTGACTATTTTTGTTGTTGCAGTTATCATTGTTGTTTAGCAGGCCCTTGCTGGGTTGGAACCCGGCTGCCTTAGTGTATGTGGCTGGCGCCATAAACACTGAGCTATGGGCACCAGCCAAGCTGGCTCTGAGGAATTATAAGCTCTTTCATTATTTGCCAGAATGGAGAATGAGTGGGTGGTACACCTGCTACCAGTGTTACTTTAATGAAGCAAGTGGGGTGATTGAGTTTATCTTCCTTTTTATTTCTTACAACACTTACTATAAAACATTTGATCAGCTATAAGTATATAGTACATTTAGTCCATCAACCAGAAAGAATTCTAGCTTGTTGAATAGAATAAGATTTTTTATTGACAACACTCAATACTCTTAAAATGCATCCAAATGATATAAAAGGGAGTATAGGTAGTCTAGAAATATAAGGCAAATAGGACTAAAGTGGGCTTTCAAGGAAACTAGGAACAGAGACCACATCTTGCTTTATGAGCTAAACTTTGAAAAGAAAGATAACTAATTTTTTAAAAACTAAACTAAAAGCAGCAATTTTAACCATGAGTATTATATAAAATAAGCAGAGCTTTTACAATATTAGCAAAGAGTGATACTACAGACAAAATAAATAAAATATATGAAAATAATATTTGCTTTAAAAGAGATCCTACATATTTAATTCTCTTTATGTTTGTCTTTAAAAGACATATATAAAAAGAGATCTTGGCAAAGGTAACCAACCATGTTAAAATAATGAAGATATATATAAAACATAAATTTACTTTAAAGAGAAATGCATATAAACCTTGAAGTTTATCTAAATATGAAAACCTTGAAGTTTATCTAAATATGATAAAAGCTTAATGGCGAATGGACTTTAAAAAATGTTTTATGTTAATTTGGAGATTTGAGTTATGGACTGAAGTAGGTAAGAAGAATTATTCTAGTGGAAAAAATGGAAAGTTCCCAGAAGTTACTGACATAATTATGGCATAATGGGAACAACCTTCCACATTCCGCAGGCCAGTAGAAATGTAGACATTTAACATGCAAAGTACAAAAATAATGAACCCTCCCCAAACTCAAATGTATTAAACATCATATGATTAATAGAGTAGAAATTACACATTATTTTGATTTCTTTTTTTTTTTTTTGATAGAAGAAATGGCATTTTATGTTTTAGATCTAATGAGTATTGCAACATAAGCTATAAAGTTAGTTCAAAGCTGGAAAGTCAAAGTAAAGTGAGTAATGAAAGAAGAGTCTAGTTATATTTTAAGACCCCAAATTGCTTAGAACTGATAAATTTGCATAAAACCAAAACGCCTTATGTGGCAAAGGGATGAACAAGAGTTGATTCACCATTCTTGAATTAATATTTGGTAAGGCAAAATTAAGGGGATAAATTTATCCTACCCTCCACGACGAGGAAAACCAGCAAAGTAAGAACAGTTACTTTATGACATCACTTCTTTTCTTTCCTCTTTAAGATGAATCATCCTCTAGTTTGAGACTGAGAGCTATCAGCTTCAGCAGGAGGCTTCAGAGGAAATGAAATCTTAATTGTTACGCAGAGGTTAGGAGAGGGTACAAAACAGAGGAGCTAGTTGATAATTGAGAGGAGGGAACAAAGGAAGGATGGATACGTGCACTTTAAGTATTATATTTAATGGAAATGGAAATAAAAGTCACTGTGAGTTGTCTGATGAGTCTGCAACCCTCTACACAAATTAGTTCAGCCAAGTAAACCTTTGATTGTGGATTTGACACTGTGCGGTGGGCTCTGGATTCCTTTAAAGCTTGAAGTCTTGATTAAGGGCCACAGATTATTTTAAAATGACTGCAGGGTCTAGAGTATGTTTTATTTTTTATTTTATTATTATTATTATTATTATTATTATTATTATTTTGAGACAGTCTCACTGTGTGGCCCTCCATAGAGTGCTGTAGAGTCAGAGCCCAAAGCAACCACAAACTCTTGAGCTTACCTCAGTCTCCCAGGTGGCTGGGACTACAGGCACCCACCACAATGCCCGGCTATTTTTTTGTTGCAGTTGTTTAGCTGGCCCGGGCCAGGTTCGAACCCACCACCCTCGGTGTATGTGGCTGATGCCATAACCACTGTGCTAAGGGCACCAAGCCTAGAGTAACTTTTAAAAAGTGAGATGGATAAGTTGTAAAGAACGAGAGAATAGAGAGGAAATTGGCCAGGATAACAGACAGCCCACACATGTCACTCCCGAGCAGAGGGGTGAACACTGCAGATGAATGTCTACCTGTGGACGGACCCTTTTAGAGAGCGCACAGTGGGTCATCAGAGAACTGACATAGATGCTCCAAGTGAAGGAGGTAGGGACAAGGAGTCCTGCTTGCCAAGATTGGAAAGTACCTTGGGGAGATGCTACTTGTGGGGTAGCAAGGGACAAGGGAGAGAACCCCAGTGTCCCTGAAGGAACACTGTGACTTGAGCTGTGAAGGAGCCCCACCACCAGCATGGACCTCTGCACTGCTCAAGGAACTGCCTGGATATGTTACAGTACAGTTGCCTCAGAGAGCAGGCTCTGCACAGACGTGTTGGCCTCAGTTCCCGGGATGCCACAGCTGACGCCACTCAGCTCTCAGGTCTGAAGCTCCCTGTCTACACGGGTTGGCTTTGCTCCAGCTGCCCAATACCACCCCGTGCCGGGCCAGGCAGGGAGCGAGGAGAGCAGATACTCTGCATGTCCATGACTGGGATTCCACCCAGGGAACGCAAGTGGGCTTGGGAGGTCGCATGGGAGCAGCCTCAGGGGGGCTTCTGTGAACCCCGGTCATTCAGCAGCCCAGCCCCCCTCCCCATGCATGCCCCCCGGCTTGTGAACTGCCATACAAGGCCCACATCCCCACATGCCCGAGCAGCAAGGGGAGGTCCCCGGGATAGTGGAATTTCGTCTTCAGTAGGTTCTTGGTCTGGGTGATCAGAAGAATAAATCCTCAGACCACATCAGGTCACAGACAGGATTTATTTACAGAAAGGAATACAAAAAATACTAAAGCTCCTGGCAGAGGCAGAAAACCCAAGTCGGGGGAGAAAAGCGCTCTCTCTCTTGCTCTCCGTGTCTCTCTGGGCTTTGTCCAGGGGTGTTTAGGGTGTTTATATGGTCGCATGGGTGCTCTGTAGTTACATTCAGCATACATGGGTCCTCTGGAGTTACATTCAGCGGGGCTCTGTAGTTACAGTAGTTACATTTAGTCCAGACTGGGTAGTTACATTTAACCTGTGTGGGTCCTCTGTAGTTACATTTAGCTGGGACTGATTAGCAAATGAATGGCTACGGTCCCTTTCATTCTCAGGCCTAGGAAATTTACATGAAATTGACCAGACCTAGGAAAGGGGGGGTTTCCCCGTTCAGCCCCAAGTGCAAGGGGAGGGAGACCTAAGGTGCAGGTGTCTCCCCTGCAGTTGTCTGGCCCTTCCAGCTACTAGAGTCTTCTATGGGGTCCCCCTCCCTACCCTCCAGCCGGCTGGTTCCTCTGCCAGCTGCCACGGGCCAACACCACCAGGGCGGAGGCAGGTCCTCCAGCTCAGCTCCACTGAGCTGGCTGGGGAGCCACTGGTCTTGTATCACATGGACTCGTGTGCCAACTGGTGGGCCCCCCTGCCATAAGCCCACATCCTGCCTGGAGGAACAAGCCCCTGGTCTGTGTGCCAGGCCTCTGGAGACTTGAGCTATTACTATATGTGCAGAGGCTGTGCCTCCTGGCCCTGTACACTGACGGGTGGGCCACAGCCTTGCTGACCTGCGTGCCTTCAAGTGAGCCACGCCTCCTGGCTTTGCACATCAGTTGACAGGGGTGCCCCTTGCTCTGCCACAGCCCCACAGACCAGTGTGTCTCACAGCAGGCCAGTCAACTCCGTCTTGGGCACCAGCTGGCAGACCGCACCCCATCAACACAACATGATGCCATGCCAGCGGTCAGGTCTCCATCGTGACTCTCCAGCCGCAAGACACACACACACACACAAACACACACACAGCCACATACCACTATTATACCTAGACCCGATTTAAGCATTATATAAGCTATCTAGGTAACAAAAATTCTTGGACTCCCTTAACATAGTGAAATAAAAGCAAAAAAAAAATCTAAAGAGAATAGAAAATTGAAATGATAATAGCTAGTTTCAGAAGTACCAGGTAGAGGAACACCTGTCACCTAGGAGCCAGTTGCTACCAAGACCCTTCTCTTATTTCTTTCCCCCTCTCTTTACCCCCCGCTTCTCCCTTCCAATTGTATTTCCTTCCATTTCCTCCTTTATTTCCCCCCCCCCACCGTGTTCTACTTTTCTTTTTCTCTTCCTTTTCTTTTTGTTTGCATTTTTTTCAATGGAAGTGAAAAGAAAGACTCTGTGCAATCTGCCAAATTTTCAGTGCTGCCAACTAACTATAAGGAAAGTAGCACTGGAAGGCTGCATAAAACATGCGTGTCAGTATAGACATAACTCATTTTCTGCCATTTTCAATCTCTGGTCTAACTAGTTCGATGCTACCATTAAGTTGTTTAATTAGTTTTAGATCAAGAACAATCCACAATGCTGCTGATAAGTTTCTTGTTCCATTAAGATAGCAAATGTTAATTAAATAGAATTGAGAGGATCCCAAGGAGTTGATTTCTCTCAACATTCTCTGAGGGAAGACTTAGGAAATGGAACTCACGGCGTGTTCATCCAGGAATGGCATTTTACTCCACTAACTATTAACAAAAGAGCATCTTCTTTTACCATTATTTCATATGGTGTGTGGCTGTAAATTGGGAATTGTAACAGATATATGATTAAGAGAATAAGGAAATTATTCAGAAGATCTTCAAAGATTTCTTAAGAGGAAGATCAATTGTGCCAAGATTGCCTTTTGTAAGGAGCTCTGTTTAAACCCCACTGCCAGAAGCACAAGGAACTAGACTGCACAGAATCAAAGATGTTAAATTGTAAAGAACAATCCTGCCAGTCCCTCAGGGGATGGCCTAGATAAAGCAATAGTTAGTTTTCATCTTTAATTTAAATACTTCCAAGACAGGGTGAAATTCATTATTAACGTCTTCATCTGTTTTAAACTGTATGTTTAACTAAGCTGGGTACTCTATGTGTGAAATTAGAATTCTTTTCATTGTTATGAGTGCCCTGTGAAATCTTTGCCATTTGACTTGTTTTATAGAAAATAATCATATTCTTAGTCATTAAATATTTGCTTAACGTCCAGAAATACAAGCAGCTTTATAACTTAAATGAAGAGGTTTTCTCTTTTCAGGTATAGTTTTCATCATCTTTTTGGATCCCTTAGTCTGGCACAGAACATGGAACATCTACGAGCTTATTGAACCTTTGTCAAATTAAATTAATTAAAACTTAGTTTGTGATGTAGTCAGAGACTACTAGAAAAGTAGGACAGATAAGAGATGAAACAAAACCACATATCTTTAAGTTTATATTGATGATATTTACAGCAATTAAAAAATGACAAGTATATTTAATATTTTTGGAAGATAAAATTCCATGGTTTCCATTTTTCACTGCTGCAGTACAGTATTTATAAAAAGAAACTAAAAAATATAAGTATTCCATTTTATAATTTTTTGCAAAGGGATGTAGCCAGGCTGATGCTACATTTTATTTGTTGTTGTTATTTACACTGAGTGGCTTTTTCTTTGTAAAACTGACTTTTTACTGTATCCTTTAACTACTAAAGTGGCCTGACCTTGTCAGTCACATTTCTAAGAGTTAATTTCTTAGCAGCCTCGGAAAATTCTGTTAACAATTTCTATGTCTGAAATGGTTGGAACTTTGATCAAATAAAAGATATTTAAAAATACAGTTGTAACTTTTCTCCACAGCCATATCATCAATATAATTATGTGACTTTTAAGAATTTTGCTAATATTAGTGATCTCTGAACACAGGAGGATAGCAATCACAAAATAGATTAGGTTGTGTTGTGTAAAAACACGATCCAAATCTCTGGGTCATGAACAAATTTTTTTTTTTTTTGCTTCTACCACATTGGTTGCAAGTTGCTAAGACTTGTCTTGTGTATTATAAGCCCTCTAGAATAAGTCAATAAGCCAGCTACCACCTGGAATACTGCCTCTATTTTTGCCATACTGGAATACTGCCTCTATGGCAGGGGAAGAGCATGTTGGATGGATGAGCATTGTAATGCTTGTGGTTCACAGGAACTGAATTACATTTGCTAGGGCTGCCATAACAAAGAACAGAACTGTATTTTCTTCAGGCTGAAAGTCAGAAATCAGGGTTCTTTCTCCCAAAGTCTCTCTCCCCGGCCTGTAGATCACTCCTTCTGTCTTCTTACTGTCTTCTCCCCTTAGTTATCTGGGCCCTAATCTCTTCTCATGAGAACATCAGTCATGTTGAATTAGGGTCCTTTGTAATGACCTTTTAATATTATAATTAGCACTTTAAAGATCCTATCTACAAATCTAGTCATGTTCCAGGCACGAGGGGTTAGGACTTGAACATATGAAACTCAGCAGATATAATTCAGCCCATAACAGGGCCCTGTCAAATGAGGGTAAGAGGTAGGTGAGTATCTTACGTAACTACTGCAACTATGTCTTCTCTGCTATGTTAACGCATCTGACATGTAGGTGGTACTTAATACAAGAAAAATGTTGCTAATAAAATATCAATACATGACCTAGCATAGTAGTTCATATCTGTAATCTTAGCACTCTGGGAAGCTGAGGCAGAAGGATTGTTTAAAGTCTGGAGTTTGAGACCAGCCTGAACAAAGTGAGTCCCGATTCTACTAAAAACAGAAAAATTAGCTGGATGTGGTGGTCCATGCCTGTGGGCTTAGCTATTCAGGAGGCTGAGACAGGAAGGTTCGAACTCAGGTGTTTAGAGGTTGCTGTGAGCTAGGCTGAGGCCATGGCACTCTAGCCCAGGCAACAGGGTGAGACTCTGTCTCAAAAAATAAATAAATAATAAATAAATAAACAAACAAATAAATAAAACACAGCCCAACTTTTTTCTTAAATATTTATATTTTTATACATGATCTACAAGTATAATTTTATACACAATATCCTTTATGCCATCTACGTTACTCAATGTGTGTGATATAAAGCTTTAAACAAAGGTATGCAGTATTTTTCCCCCTTTGCATTGAAAGTGCTAAAAATTATCCGGTTGTTTTCTTCAGTGGTCTGTTTCTGTTGTCCTTTTATACATGAACTTCTACATGCCCTTTCCAGGAAATCACAAGCCATCAATGATCAGAAATCGATTATTTAAGAGAGCAAAACCAGAAACCATCAGCAAAGCAGTCTGACAGGGCTGATATCTCATGTGGCACATTAGAGCAGGAGTTAGCTCACCTTGGAATGAAACTTCCTCAATGAGCTTAGTTCCAGGGAAAATAGCAGGCGGTAATTCTGCAGAAAAATTTATTCTCCCAATTTTCTTTTTCAAATGTTAACAAGACGTTACATAGGACCGAGGGAATTAAAGTACATTTTTTCACCTACATGTTTAAATTTGCTGATAATTTGTGCCATTCCTTAAGAAAATGAGAAGCCCAAATCTTCAGGGAATTTCTTTAAACACATCAAGGCAATAGGATCATTACCTTGTCTGTGGCTCATTTATGAGATAGTCTTATCTTTGGAGGCTGGAGACAGATACTGATCAGTTGTTTTAGCAATGGAATAAGAACTTCAATTTAACAGTTGTGTAATAACATGATAATGGCATAGGCTAGTACCAAGACATGTTTATTATTTCACGTGTTGAGCAAATAGCCTTCTTATAATATGAATTCCCACACGATTATTTTTTACAATCTCCTCAATATAAATAAACCGAGTATGCAGGTAACTCAGTTGTTAAAAAATAGGAAAGAGCCAATTTTAAAACTCTTGCAGTCAAGAACTCTGTTAGGTAATTTTATTTGAAATATTAGTCCTTTAATTTTATTACTTCTTGACATGCATTTTCAAAGTAGGAAACAAAGTTGTCCCAAGAAAGGAAACTTTCTTTATTTCTACAAAATTGAATGTAATTTCTAGCTCGAGATCACATTCTGCATGCTGGCAGAAAAAGTAATCTAGTAAATGTCAAATTTTATAAGTCACTTCTGGGTCTTGTAAATCATTTCAGGTTTCAGCTAAGTCGAATCTGGAATCCTCTGAAGTCATAAGGAAGTTTAACCTGCTCTACACCAGTCAGCGGGAGGCTTTGTGGGCTTGCAGGTTTCCTCAAACCTCCTGATCCTCCTCAGGGCTCACATGCATGGTGTACCTCTCATTCAAAAGGCAGATGTCTCCTAGCACTCTGGAAGGCTGAGACCAGTGGATTGCTTCCACTCGGGAGTTTGAGACCAGCCTGACCAAGAGACAGACTCTGTCTCTACTGAAAATTGAAACAAACAAACAAACAAACTAGCCAAGCATAGAGGCACATGCTTGTAGTACCAGCCACTCTGTAGGCTCAGGCAAGAGGATTGCTCAAGCCAGAGAGTTAGAGATTTCTGTGAGCCATGATGCCAGGTGCCAGGGCACTCTACCCAGGGTGACAGAGATAGAGTAAGACTCTGTCTTAAAAAAAAAAAAAAGAGGCTCAGCGTCTATAGCTTACTGGTTGGGAAGCTAGTCACATACACCGGAGCTGGTGGATTCGAACAATGACCAGCTACAACAAGAAAATATCCAGGCATTGTGGTGGGCGCCTATAGCCCCAGCTACTTGGGAGGCTGAGGCAAGAGAATTGCATAAGCCAAAAGTTTGAGGTTGCTGTGAGCTGTGATGCCACAGCACTCTACCGAGGGCGACATAATAAGACTGTCTAAAAAAAAAAAAAAACAAAAAGCCTGAGACCCTGTGACCTTAGCCGCCTCCCACTATCCCACTGTCCCATTGTCCCACTGTCCAGTTCTCCTGCAGTTACCTCTTAGAGTTTCTGACTTTTCTACAGCTTGGCACTTCCTAGGCTGTAACCCAGGAAACTAGGAAAAGATTCTCTATTCTGTCAGATACACCAAAATCCTTATTTGAATTCCAGATTAGACCTCAACTTGGGGCGGGGTCAGGGTAGGGTGTATAGCACTCAACCACATTCAGATTTCTCGTGACTGCCTTTACAACTGCTTTCTTCCTCTCCTCAAGGAATCTTATTTCATCTGGGAATGGGTTGGGTAGACTAATCTCATAAAATCAACACACCTTTTGTTATTCTGTGTCTTACATAAACTGAGGCTTTAAGTATAGAAGTTAAAAGGTGGTGTCATCGTCTTCTGGTGATGGGTATTACCCTTTCCTTGGGGCAGTGACCATCTTGGAAGGTGGAAGGAGGGCCTCTGTGCAGTAAGAGATTATCAGGACTGAAGAATAAAAGCAGAATGGGAATACTGCTCCTCTGCTTGTTTATAGGGTAGGGATTCGGGGGGAGGTATTTATTCTGTGAGCTGGAACAATCATGGGGTTTAGAGCTGGGTGTTTTCCTATAAACTTCTTTGTCACATTTTCTAATATTTTAAATTTATGAAAGATTTAAAAAAAATATTTAATTTTAGTGTTACACATAAATTATTCACATGTTTAATATATAATCTTTGGGTAATATATGGTAGCTATCATTATTCATATAAGAACTATCTGTTATACAGTGTAGGTCATTATTTTTTTTACACCTACATCTGCGTTGGCTTCTACATATATAACTTGAAAAAGCTATTTCTGATGGCCTCAGTTTATGATTTTAAAGTCCATATTTTTTATTATTATGGATCAGGTAGAGTTAAGTAGATTTTCTTAGACTCAATTTCTTTTACATCAATTTTTTTCCCTCTTATTCTCAATCCACTTTCTGAAAGCCGCGCCCTTATGGTCTAGGACAGCTAAGTGGATTTCAAAGGCCCAATTTTCTTTATATCAATATGGTAGTACATTTGAATTCTATAGTAATATTCTTTCATCTTGCCATTTTGTTTTAATTCTTTCCTTTCCTGCTAGATGTAAAGTGTTACCCATAAATGATTTTGCATGGAATTTAAAAATAGCTTTTCCTCTGGCTGCAATTTTATGAAATAGTAGATATAAATGTGTTAACCGGTCTGTGAAGCTAGTGTATGATGCCCCATGATCATACCAATGTACATAGCTATGACTTAATAAAAAAAAAAAAAAAAACTTAAATGAGATGATATAGGATCTAGTTTTTGGCAAGTCACTTCACTATTTGGGGCTTTCATTGCCTCACCTATTAAATAATTAAGCTGAATTTGGTAATCTCCAAGAGTTTTCTTGCAGATCCAAGCTGTGCTCCATCTGTATTTTAGAAAGATTGAGTTTAACAGTTATCAACCATCTCTGTTTTAGGCCCTATTCTAGACATCTCATATATGATTCCTTATTTGATATTCACCCTAAGATAAGATAGTACCATTTTCATTCTACAGATTAGGAAACTAGAGATCAGAAGAGCTGAGTGACTTGCACTGGGTTATACAACTAGTAAGTGCAGAGTTTCTACTTGAAGCCAGGTCTTTCTGTCTCCAAATGTCTTTGTTTTTATCTACTATTGTGATAGTGCTCCTAAAGGAAGAGAAATGAGAGTTAGAAGATGAAATAAAGTATCCAGCACAGGCCTGAAAATTAGAGGAATAATATTTTCTAAATGTAATTGTAGCATTAACTAAATCATTGATTCTAGTTTTTTATGGGTTATACATATATATCAATGGTATAATTATACTTTTGATAGAATTATCAAATTACATTCTACAATTATCTTTGAAAACCACATTTTATTTACTACTAACAGACTGTACTTAAGAAAGTTGAAGGAAAGTAACAAAAGTAGTAATATGGTTAGTTAATACTAACCTATGTATCCGGCAGTGAAGCTGAAAGCTGGTTCTGTAAGGTTTAAGGACACACAGGCTGATAAGAAAGTGAAGTTTCATACATCCAAAAAAATGCAGAAAGTTTTTATTTAAAATAATCTGATTCAGATAGGCTGCAGGCCTGTGTACAGGTATGCTGTCCTCTTCATGAATTATTCTTATGGTTTTGTTTTATGGATGTTTGTCACCTCGGGGTGACATGTGGCATGTCATAAGATTCTTTATTTAGGCTTACAAATTTTCATATATGACTTGGATGAAGGGACATTTATCAGATTTGTAAATGGCACAGTACTGTCAAGGGAATCTAATATATTAGGAGATAGAATCAAGATTTAAGAGTTTTATCCCACAGCTTTAACTTGTATGTTCAAATTAGTACGAATGTTAACAGATAAACTTTGAAATTCTAAATTTATAATAAAAAAACAATTTGCAGAAGTATTGGACTGAGATACTTGTCTAAACAGAAGTTCGGATTGAGTTTACATTAAAGTTTAATGTGAGCCCACAGTGATAAGAAAATGTTGTGATATGACTTTTTTTTGTTCTTAAATATCTAGATTAGGGCTTCTCAAACCGTGACCTAGAAAATTCAGGTCAGAATGCTTTGGAATATTTTTGAAATATTCAGATTCTGAATCCTACTTTGTGAATATTCTCTTTCATCCTTGAAACTATATTTTCAAACAGATATTGTTAATTCTAAGTCCACCCAGAATCAGACATCCATTTGCAAATGATTAAGATATCGTGTTTTGTAAGGGAGCAAATAAGAAATTAGGATTATTTACCCTGTGAAGGGGAAGACTAGGATGATAATAACAGCTTTCAAGTATGAGAGGGGCTTTCATTTGGAAGCAGAAGATAAAGCCAATAAAATTAAAGGGTTAAATATTATGGCGTGATAACTAAAATATCACCTAAGGTAGGTGGTTCAATCAGATAAAATATGTACATGTACAAATTCAAAGCTATCATCTCCTGATATTATTTAGGAAGAGATTGGGAAGGTCATCTTTCAGGAATACTTCTCATTTTCGTAGGCTATTGTTAGATGGTATCTAGTATCTCTCCCTTTTTGAAGAATTTTTGTGCTTTCATTTAGTTTTTTATTTCTTCCAATTTCATTAATAGATAACTCATGATTTCTACATTAATATTTTAAAATAAAGAATAGAAACCTTTTACTTAGGATGATCCTGTCTGAGTTGTTAGATAAATTAAAATTTGGTTTGATCTAAACTCTAATGGACAAACTATGACCTTCTCAACTTACTCTGGAAGATATAATCCACTGCAAATATTTAATCAAAACTAAATGTACTATAAATTGTTAAACATTTATAAAGCCAATAAATTTATATTTTGACTTAATAGTGGAAAGGATATGATATATGTCATATTTTATATGGAATACTTTTTTATTATTAAAAAATATGGACTGTGTTCTGTTAACATGTCCTTTATACAGAGGGGTGAGGAATAAAAATCTACCTACCTATAAAAGGCACACTATTCTGGTGACAGGCACACTGAAAGCCCTGCATTCTGCATTATAAAACTCATCCATGTAACAAAAAACACCCATACCTTCTAAATCTATTGAAATTAAAACAAATCTCAGTGACTACATAATACCATACATCTAAATTTAGAGAAAATCTAGATATCCGATTATGTTAGTGTTATTCCTAAAAGCTGTTCATTGGTAGACCCACTGCTAATAGATTTGGTTAGCATTTGCCAAGGATTTCTACAGAGGGAGCATTAGTGCTGAAAAGAGAGATGGCATATCCAATTCCACAAGGGGTGAAATCATTGATTTGTGTTAACTTTTTCCTGCTGGCATCTTCAAAACTGACTGAGCTAGCAAGAAATGCAGAATCTATCTTACGATATCTTCATATGATTATATTTATTGCCCTTGGAATAAGGTTAAGACTTAATTGCGCTCTAGGATCAAAGTCTCATCGACATTATTTTAAAAGTCAATTTAGTTCTTAAAGTGTTACGTTGCAACAGACCTTGTAAGCTACTAATTTTTTACACTCCTTATGGTATATCTATTACATTTCTAGATAATAAATCCTAAAGTGATTTAATGCTATTTGCTGTGAATTGAATCTATTTTCAGCTGACAATTATAAAAATATTTTTTTTTAAAAAAACTTTGTTAATTAATTAACATCTACTTTGAGTAGAGTGCGTACATTGTAAGAGTGTCCTAAAAATACAGGTGCTAAAAATAACACCACACGTACCCGGATGTATTGCATATTCTAAGCACTCAAATTGCTTATGTGATAGTTGGGAAGAAAAGACATAGACATGAGATAAATTGCCCATCTCTCCATAGAGTACAGTTTATGAAGTATAATTAAATATATTTAAAGTAAGTTATTAAGGAATAAAGAGAATGGGAATGACAAGGAAAGGTAGAACTTTTGAATCCTGCTTTCCACCATTTCTAGTTTTGAGGAGGTAGAGAGAAATGTACTCCAGAAACTTAAAGCAAATGAAATTAGAAAGTTAAAGTATGGACGTTGCCACATAGGGTTAAGAACACAGACTTGCAAAGACTAACTCAAGAAAGAATGATTTGCTCACTTGGAAGGTTTGCTGTCACATGATTAATGTATTAACATGTCTAAAGACAGATTATGCCCTGTGGGAGAAGTGCTTCTTGGCCTTGGAGACTGGGTTGGGGGAGGTCTCAGAGGCAAACACTGCTGCTGGGTCTTTAGATCCTCTCTCTGGGTGAAAGGGTTAGGGATCCACAGGATCATTCTGTCCAGGACAGGCATATGTATGTCTCAGGTCTGAGCGGGACATGTCAGATTTTCTCAGCCTATATTTTGTTTTGCTAACAATTTTTAAATTCGTGTCTTTGTTAAAGTGGTAAGTACATAAAGGTAAATGTCTGTCTATATAGGGTACCTTACAAAAGTACCAGCTCATTTTTCTCCCAGCCTGCCTTCAGCGAGTCCTCCCTCTGCCCACCTTCATCTCATTGAGCTGGTTTCTTTTAGCGTTGACATCATAGCATTTACATTAGTTCTTGTTGCTATTTCTTACTTACATCTTCGCATGTGGTGTGTTGATAGCCTATTAAGAGTGATGTGTACGATGCACCACCTGGGGGACGGACACAACTATACCCTTGACTCAAACTGTGCAAAAGTAATGTAGTAACTAACGCATTTGTACCTCCATAACATTCTGAAATTAAAAAAAAAAGAAAAGGAATGATGTTGATTTAGCTCTTTTGGCTCCCCTTTACTTGACCTTGGTATATGCACTTGCCTCCCCCATCCTCCAACTCAACTGTGTTATGATTTTGTTCTATATCCATCCATCCAGTTTTTATTGAGATATGAAAATATTGCTGGGCACAGTGGCTCATGCCTATAATCCCTGAACTGTGGGAGGCTGAGGAGGAAGACTTGCTTGAGCTCAGAAGTTAGATACTTGCCTGAGCGAGAGTGAGACCCCACTCTTAAAAAAAATGGAAATACCCAGAATAGTGTGCCTTGTGTGAAAATATTAACAGGTGAATGTTCTAATATAATAGCAGTTTTCATTTCATTTTGTTGTTGTTGTTGTTGTTGAGACAGAGTTTCACCCAATGCCCTGAGCAGAGTGCAATTATTTTCCCCTCTTTTTCTTGTTGAGGGTTATGTTTTCAGAAGAAAATGTCTCATGCTTTATAGTATTTGTAAGCACCTAAACTGCTTCTGGGTCATTAATTTCCTTATTTCCTTGATGTATTTCTAGGGAAGTGGGTAATCAGCACACTGGAGCCCATGTTACATGGTTCCTTCATTGTGAGTGACCATAAGTAAAAAATTAAGCAACTTTTCATCGTTTTGTATCTCTGAAAAAAAGGTGGACTTCTGTTGTTTTCTAAACCAATTAGGACACACAATAATCCTCAGATTCCCATTTCTCAGATAGGGTGCAGACAGAAAATATTGGCTAGGTTTATCATGAAGCAGAGCCGGAAAGCACAATAAAGGTATGAGAAGGTCCAAGAAATGTACTGGGAATGAGGCCTGTGAATGATAAAGGGAATGTGATCAGAAGCCTCGCAGCAACATCTGCGGACTCTGATGTAGCTCTGATACCTATGAAAAGAGAGAAGGAGGAGGACTAAGAAACTAGACCTTCAGTCTTGGTGTGGCCCTGAAAAGGTCCTGGCTAGCCTTCAGGTCAAGTTCATAATCTGTCCATAAGCCAGTCTTACATGTGACAGACATGGCCTGGACTCTAGCCATGCTCAGTTATTGGTTGGGGCCTGCCCAGTAGAAACAGGCCTTGGCACATCTTGCCTCCTTCCTTGCAGCTGATAAGAAAGATTTTTTCTTGGAAGAGTTGTCCTAGGAGCTTATCTCTCCATGGCCACCAGACAGCCTCTTCTGGGTCTAATTTCTGCTACACTAACAACCTTAATTTTAAGCATCAGAAATGTATTTCAGAATGCATTTATTGAAACAAACTTATGGGAAAGTTATCAGGCTATCACAGAACTGTTTAAAGACTTGGAGAATGAGGTTAAGGAAATGGGTTAGAAAAAAGGGACATAGGGAAGCCAGTATTTCAAACACAGGAATAGTCCAGTGAGGAAAGAAAAGCCATTGACGTGGAAACAACGGAGGCGGCAGCCACCACCGATTTCTACCGTGGCTCCAGAGCTGGGTGTTTCAGGCAGAACTGGTTAGCAAGGCAGAGTCCCTATCGGGGAGATCAATTAAAGGCCCCCCCTATGCTATGCAGGGAACTTAGTACAAAGGTTTTGGGGGAGCCTGAAAGCCACACAGGGTTTCACTGGCAAGGTGGGGGTGTGTGGATAGTCCCACCCTTAGAGCAGGCAGAGGTAGGGAAGGACCACCGGGCTCTTAAGAAACGGCAGGAGCTGAAACTACAGAAGAGATGAATCTATTATTATGGATTCCACAGGAAATAGAGAAAGAGAGAGGGATGAAGGTTCATTTTTATTTTCTTTCCCCTTGCCCTCCAATCTCCCTCCAGTACCTCCTGTTGCCTGATCTTAACTGGAAATGAATTGTTAGGGGATCTTAGAAAAGGTAATTAGGGAACAAAATTTACAACAAATGAATGGTAATCTGGCAGTAAGGGGTGCATGCTCTCTCCCTGGGTATTGTATTTGGAAGCCTCGCAGAGAAACACTGCCTGGTAGAAGACGTCCACACCAACTTTCTGACTGAGTCATTTGAACCCCTGAACCTTAACGGCTTCCTCTGCAGTGGGGTCCTCAGTAAATATCCATGGACAGAATATTCCCAGAGTTTGGACCTTGTCTTGAGCTGCACATCTTTTTGCATTAACTCCGGAGCTTCTAGCTCCTTCTGAATGCTAGAAAAATCCAATCTGTTAGCCGTGGACCAGAAATTGGGACATACTTCACACCAGGCACTTGCTCTGTCATGCAGTACAGACCGCAGGTATAGCTAAAACTTTCATCCTAGTGGAAACACACCAACTTTCATCTGCCCTTTTCTACTCTATTGATTTCTGTAGTTTTACATCTGGAACAGCAGGTGCAATCAGAAATCCCACCTAATTAAGCTTACAATAATTTGTTCTCCAAGACCCATCTGTCTTTGAACCTGGCCAGATCAGAGAGTTAGACGGGTTATCTTATAAATCTTCACTCTGAATCTTTACAGTCTGTGAGTGTGGCACTTATCTCTGATTTTTCTTGTGATACAACTTTTCATTTACTATCTTAGAGAAGATGCACTATAGTAGGTTGGCTCCTTCTTCTATAATAACTCAATTTCAAGATTCTGCCAAATTCTTATACTATTTTCAGGAACCATATACTCTGAAAACAGAGAAGCCAAACAGAGGGTGCGTTCAGTGTCTGTCTTAGTCTGCTTTGTGTGGCTACTAAAAAATAACCGAGGCTGGGTAATTTACATGGAAGAGAGGTTTATTTGGCTCACAGTTATGTGGACTATCCAAGAAGCTTGGCGCCAGCATCCACTTCTGGTGAGGACCGTGGGGAGCTGCTACTCAAGGAAAGAGTCACGTCCCAAGGCCAGAGCGGGACAGGAGCTGAGGCGGGAGGGCCGGGTTTCTTTAAACAGCCAATTCTGGCGAGAACTAATCCAGTGAGAACTCACTGGTTATCACTGGCCGGGCCCCGGGACGTTGGTGAGATTCAGCCAATGATTCTCCCGCTAGCAACCCAAACCCCTCCCCTGGGTCCACCTCCAACCCTGGGGGATCCACGTCAGTGTCCCAGTGGGTATAACATGAAGCAAATAGAGGCAAAAATTGAACTTTCACTTTATTTGTTTGCCTAGGAACTAGTGACAATTTAGAGCTGGTGCCCAGTAGTAAACTTGACAAGATCCTTTGGAGAAAGCCAGGAGGTATATTCTCTACATTATACGTGATTTCATTTTAACATCTTTCCTTGGTAATACCTAAGATCCCCAAAATTCAAGGATACCATGGCTGTTAAGGGATCTAGTTCCCTTAAATGAGAAATTATGATTCTCCACTGAAGACTTCTGCACCTTTCATTTGGAGAATTTTTAGCTATGTAAATATAACATGCAAAGCTGTATAAACACGTGATTCTAGCATATATTCTATATTAAAGCTCAGTCGAGGAGCTTGCCATAAAAGTAACTGGAGGTTAAAGGGTGGTGATAATTATGATGTTTGGATGTCTAAAGTGGTTACTAATACAAATATCTTTTGACTCAACAACTTACTAACTTTCTGTGTATTGAAATCAAGGAGCCCATTTCAACTGTAGCATGTCTAAGATCTAAGCCAAAAAAATCACATATTCAACGAAATAATTTTTAGCTCCTTGTCCCTTTCACAAAGCCTCAATATAAAGCATGAGGTCGAGGCAGTGGGTGGGCCATAACTGACACGTGGGCTCTAACATTCCTGTTCCATGGAGCATTTAGATTCCTTCTTCTACACCAGCCACATTGTTTCTCCGGCATCTTGACATCTCAACTTTTCACTGCTGGGCACTCTTTAATAAAGATTTCATTTACCCGTTTGAGAAAACCATTAGAACTGTTCTCAAAGGCTCAGAGTAATCCATTGATCCTGAGATCTGCAGTCAGTGCACCCATATTAAAATTAGAGCCTCATCTAACATTGCATTCTTCCCCATTTACATTGCCATTAAATTAATTCTCCCTTTGGTTACCCAATTATTTGCTGATACAAAGTTAGCAAAGTTTAAGAATATTTTCCACTTAGCTTCTCTAAAAACGACTTTCTAACTTTCTCTTTAGCATTTGGGAACAGGCTGTGTTATGAGTCTGATTATGGGTCTGGAGACAATGTAGAGGGCAATGATGAAGAAGAGAAAAAATTGGCTTCCTCTTTTAAGGTGACAGGGTCATCTGCATGGAAAAAATGCTTAATGGAAATGGGAGACAGAGTTGTTTTTGCTGAGCAAGTGTCTGTCCCCATTCTGTTCCCTTTTTCCCTGTCAGTGCCCTTGTATTCGCATAGCAATCCTTGAACAGCTGTGAATTCACCTGATGTAAAACGTTGTAATTTCTAGGATAAAATTGAGTGTACAATTTGTTTTCAAGATGTCTGTCTTTTGACAGTGAAAGTTGGGCAAATCTTTTAACATAGACATAATCTTGGGGCTTCCACCTGTATCTTGAGCCAAAATAATAGATGTTTGGAGACTTGACCTTGTCATTCTGTTTTCTGAAGACACTGAGTGCTCTAAGGCAGCTGCCCTTTCCTGTGGTCCTTGACTTTCTCATGCACTTTGTGTTTTGAAAGTACCAGTGAAGGCCCTGAAGTCTTGCCTCATTTCAAGGACATAATTTAATTGACCATCGTGCCAAGCACACATGGAGTGGCAGATTACCATCCCTCTGATTGCGTTTTCCCAGTCTTCAGGCCAAATTACGTCTGTTGAATAGTGTCCCCCAGAAATTCACACCTACCTGGAATGTCACTGTGTGACCTTATTTGGAAGTAGGGCCTCAACAAATGTAATTAGGAAAGGATAGAATGAAATCATAGTGGATTAGAGGGAGCCACAATCCAACAAGGGTGTCCTTGTAAGAGACAGAAAAGGACACACAGAAACTCGGAGGCCATGTGAAGATGGGGGCAGAGATCACAGTCATATTGCTGCAAGCTGAGAAATGCCATGAGCCCCGAGAAGCTGGAAGAGGCGAGAGAAATTCTCCCCAAGAGCCTTTGGAGGGGGTTTGGCCCTGACAAAACCTTGATTTCAGATGTCTTATGTCCACAACTATGAGATAATAAATTTCTGTCATTTTAAGCATTCATGAGTGTAGTAATTTATTACAACACTATTAAGTAACTAATGTAATAAAAATTAGGATTGCTTTTTTTTTTTTTTTTTTTGCCAAAATGACATGCACTATTGTGATTTAGCCTATTTCTGTACTAGTCAGTAGTCTCGAGTGCAAGCAAAAATCCCTAAAACAAAAAATGCTTCTTTCTGATTTAAAAAAGGGAGAAATTTATTGAGGGATATGACCATGCACAGAATCCCTGTGAAGACTTAGAGAAGAGGCTCTGAAAGGTTGGAGGAATTTAGAGACTAGACAGTCAGAAACAATGACCCAAACAGGCCATGGATGTGGGCTGGTGAGCAAGCGCGGCCTGTGCCAGTGACCACAGAATGAAGAGCCGGCCCTGTTCAGCAGCTCTGGGCCCTTGCTGACACCAACAGTCATCCTCACTGTCACTTCTCCCGGGTTCCTGGACACTGTGGGTGCTTTTTCTTAGAGCCTAATCTACGTCACTTTTCTGTGACCTAAGTGGCAGGAAGACAAAATAAAGCATGAACCTGTGAGCATCTTTCCTTGGGAAAGGGTGAAGATTTCCCTCCACCAGATCTCATAAATGTTGGTGAGCAGAATGTTTGTTTGTTTGTTTGTTTGTTCACTTTATGCCCTGGGTAGAGTGCTGTGCTGTAGCATCACACAGCTCACAGCAACCTCCAATTCCTGGGCTTAGGCGATTCTCTTGCCTCAGCCTACTGAGCAGCTGGGACCACAGGCACCCACCACAACACCTGGCTATTTTTTTGTTGCAGTTTGGCTGGGGCTGGGTTTGAACCCGTCACCCTCCATATATGGGGCTGGTGCCCTGCCCACTGAGTCAAAAGTGCCACCCAGAATATCTTTTTTTGTTTGTTTGTTTGTTTTTTTATTAAATCATAGCTGTGTACATTGATATGATCATGGGGCATCCTGCACTAGCTTCATAAACCGTTTGACACATTTTCATCACAATGGTTAACATAGCCTTCCTGGCATTTTCTCAGTTACTGTGCCAAGACATTTACATTCCACATTTACCAAGTTTCGTATATACCCTGGTAAGATGCACCGCAGGTGTAATTCCACCAATCCCCCTCCCTCTACCCACCTCCCCAACCAGAATGGGTTTTATTTTTCAAGACACAGTCTTACTATGTTGCCTTCGTAGAGTCCTGTAACGTCAAGTTCACAGCAACCTCAAACTCTTGGGCTTAAGCGATTCTCCTGCCTCAGCCTCCCAAGTATCTTGGACTACAGGCGCCCACCACAACGCCCGGCTATATTTTGTTGCAGTTGTCATGGTTGTTTTAGCTGGCCGGGGCCAGGTTCAAACTCACCAGCCTCAGTGTATGTGGTCGGCGCCCTACTCACTGAGCTATGGTCGCTGCCCTGGAATGGGTTTTTATAATCACAGAGAAGAAATCAAAATTGGAGAGGCAAAAAGCAAAGTAATACAGAACCAAAGCAAAATGCTCCGTGTATACGCAGCATGCGTGTTTCTCTAGGAACAATCCCATTGACTCTGTGGAGAGAAGAAACTCCTCCCAGACTCTCAACATTTGACAGAACAGAATTAGTGAGACAGTGGGAGAATCTGTATCAAGTTCTTTTACTCAAATGCATATTTTTCTATGATAGTAGTAAATATATAGTTGTTTCTTGCATCTCAGTTTATAAAACACTTAAACCAATAGTACCTTCACTTTTCTCATTTATCCCTAAGAGATGTTCATCTCTATTTAAGCCTATGCTGTCTTTGCCAGTTCCATATGCAGAATTAAACTTACATGATTAACTGATAATTCAAATAAAGATAGAATTTTTATTTACTATGTATAAAAATATCAGGGTGGCACCTATGGCTCACTGGGTAGGGCACCAGCCCCAAATACTAAGGGTGGTGGGTTCAAGCCCAGCCCCAGCCAAACTGGCTCAAGCAGCTAAGGTGCCAGCCACATACACCTGAGCTGACAGGTTTGAATCCAGCCCGGACCTGCCAAACAACAATGTCGGCTGCAACCAAAAAATAGCCAGGCATTGTGGCGGATGCCTGTAGTCCCAGCTACTTGGAGGTAGAAGCACAAGAACTATTTGAGCCCAGGAGTTGGAGGTTGCTGTGAGCTGTGATGCCACGGCACTCTACCCAGGGCAACAGCTTGAGGCTGTCTCAAAAAAAAAAAAAAAAAAAGCCAGGCATTGTGGTGGGGGCCTGTAGTCCCAGCTACTGGGGAGGCTGAGGCCAGAGAATAGCCTAAGCCCAGGAGTTGGAGGTTGCTGTGATGTGTGAAGCCACGGCACTCTACTGAGAGTGATAAACTGAGACTCTGTCTAAAAAAAAAAAAAAAAAAAAAAAAATCAGGCATAATAATAGTAAAGCTCAAGGTCTTGATATAGTTATTTAAGGAAGTTAAATAAGGAAATAAATCTATTTTAAATGCCGATTCACAGTATTATTTCAAGGTATATTTGCTTAACACTGAAAGAGACAAATGCTAACCATGGATTTAATAGACCTCATGAGATGAAGGAAAATTTTCTGACTATGGCAAATCCTATTCTCTCAGAAGGTCAGATTCATTGACTTAAGTATCAGTAAAAGTTATTCACTAATTCATAATAAAAATCAACTTTCATGGTTTATGCTGTCACCACTATTGAAGTTTAAATACATGTGACTGATTGGCTTATGTTTATGCTTATTGTGAAATATGAGAAAGTAAGTTACCAGTGTAGCATATATAACGTTTGTCAAGGATTTAGGACCTGGGAGAAATGGAATGTGTCATGTTACTTTACTCTTTAATTCTTCTGTAGAGTAAAATTAAGGTGAGCCTTTGAGAAGGATGACTATCTGGAAAGGTTTGGCAAACATTTACAGCATACGCACTCACACAATACAAAAGGAAATGTATTCCCTTATATATAATCTTTAAAATTAAGATTATACTACCTTTATTTAAAGACATGTGCCTTTAAATTGTATTTGTTGTAGGTTTTGAAGGTTACATTACTCCTTCTTCATTCTAATGCAGCAGTTGAAAAATTAAAAGTTACGTTTTCAACACTGCTTTGTAGCTAAGGTTAATTTCTAGCCAGAAAGATCTAATTGTTTGGGGTTTGGAAAATAAGAATGAGGCATCTTTTTGTTTGATGGTTTGAGGCTCTTTGATGTTTTCTGCTGGTTGACCGTGTCATTGAGGTGAGAAATGATGCTTCGCCAGTGTCCCAATTTCTCTTCCCCGGTTCCTCAGGGTCGGGAGGTCATCATGTGTACCAGCGTTCAGGCTCCAGTTTTGTGCACTGGCAGACATGGTTGGTGGCGGGGTCTCTCTGACTCCAGCTCCTGACGTCTGGAATGTAACACCAGCAGTATGAGCGTCAGTTCAGTGGCTTTGGCGGTGATTTCAGCGGTGGCAGCTTCCTGGCAGATCAGTTGTGAGGGTCTGGGAGTCATCCCTGCAGTCCCAGACTCACACGCATTCCTCCGACTCTCCCAATGACCTCTTATCATTTACTATCTCTCTATATAAAATATCTTTCTAAATAAATACATAGAGTGCTTTAGTCTTTTCTTTTTCTTTCCTAGAACCTTGATTGATAAAATATTTTAAAATACCATATATACTCGAGTATAAGCTGAGTTTTTTCCGGCACAAAATTTGTGCCGATCGGGTTTTTTGGCATAAATTTTGTGCTGAAAAAACTCGGCTTATACTCGAGTATATATACGGTAATTTGACCAGACCATCTGGCTTCCCCAATGACTTAGGGAATCTGATGTGTAGGGAGCTCTATTGAAGATGGAAATGTCTTTCAGAGGGAGACAGTCAGACTTCCTCTGCAGAAGAGTTTAGTTTTATCTAATTTATGAGTTCCTTAGAAATATGTGACATAAAGGGTATAGAACAGAATAAACTCTGAAAGTCTTACTCAAGAGGTCAATAGGGGAAATATCCTGTGTGTGACCTTCTGTCCTAACCCCTGAAAGCCAGGCTTTCACTAATGCTTTCATCTCGCTGCTGCTATTATACCTGGACTTGATATCTGAAAAATAAGAAATCTGAGATATCTAATATGCAATGTTAGAGTTTTAGATTTCCAAAGAGATATGACAATCAGAGATGGAAAAACATATCCGTATGTCTGTTTTTCTAATTAGACTTCATTATATCCATCATGAACTGCTTTATTTAGTTCTTTCCTTCCACTCAAAATAAGTAAAGATCTTGTATATTTTTCAGAGATGACTAGACTTTTACTTAGTGATAAAACAAAACATTGTGTGGCTTTCCCATCCGTACATTTGGTTTTTTCTTCACTTGCATTAATTTTTATGGAGGTAATTAGCAGATTATTTACCAAAACATCTTCCCAGTAATCGTGAATTATAAAGTTTATATTTTATAATTATTACTAAGTTATTCAGCAACAAGAAAAATAGCATTTTAAGCCATAAAATATGTGGCATTTGCTGAAATTAAAACTCTGGCTTGCTTGAGTATCATGCCTGACAACATACTCCTTGAAGGAAGTCCATTTTACTAGGAATAAGTAAACACTGATGCAAAATAAAACTCTGCTCCAGATTTCAAACACAGTTGTTTACAACATTGCACCTGAGGGTGAGGAACAAATGAGCTGAATGAATTTGTATATACATTCCATGATTTTCCAGTGGTGTTATAATTAAGACTATAAAACATTGCCCGCAGCACACAGCTATGGTGGGAATTCCTCATGCAACCTTATACATGGCAGCCACATTTTGTTTGTCTTGATTTCCTCTGACAACAATTGCAACTGTCTGCTGAGAGAAGACAAAATGTAATTTTTAAATAGAATTGTTTATACAAAAGACAAATACTACAAGGATTAACTTGCCCTGATTTGCTTCTGAGAAATAGAGGCATATTTCTGGATTCAAAAGAAATTTTGGATTTCTTTTATGGATTCAAAAGAAATTTTTCTGTATCTCCTAGAGAAACACCATTCCTATATTTTGCATGAAATCACTGAGATCCTGATCATCACCACTGAGAGTCTCAGGATATTGGAAATCATTTATAGAATTGCACAAATTCTAAGATGTGTGGGTGGGTTTACTTGAATCTCTACATTGTCAGTATCTCTGTCAGTCCTTTTGTGTCTCATCCTGGATGTGACCAAATCTCTCTTACATTTGGCTAAAAGACAGACTGCACTCACATCTTATTCCAACATTAATACCTTATGTGTAACCCCTGATGTGGTGGCAGGAGAAAAAGCTATCTCTATATTTCCTACTAACTCCCCGTTTCCTCCTACACAGCTAACTGCCCCCTTTGATCCCTTCCATTGTCTCGTTCCCTTCTTTCTGATGTTTTACCTGTGGGCATTTACCAGTGCTCCATTCTTTTTTCTTTTCTTCTTCATGCACAGTCATTCCTTGGGTAATTTTATCCAGGATCATGACTATAAATATTAGGTCATTACAAAAGTTTTGTCCGTTTTTATGAGTCTATTTTAAACTGTAATATCTCAGTGAATATTTATTCAATTGAATCGAAATAAGCACCATTTGAATCAGTGCACGTTTGGCAATGGAACACAAGTCGATTAATTCCATCAGCATAAAAATTGGGTGCTCGGATTCGATGAAGTTAACAAAGGCCGTTTTTGCTAGGTACTGATTGGCAAAGGTTCTACCCATGAGAAAGTTATCGAAGCGCTTGAAAAGATGGTAGTCAGTTGGCAAGAGGTCTGGGGAGTATGGTGGGTGGGGCAGAACTTCGACGCTCAATTCCTTTAATTTTCGGATGGTGATTTGTGAGACGTTTGGCTGGGCGTCGTTGTGGAGCAGGATCGGACCTCTTCCGTTGACCAGTGCTGGCTGCTGCTGATGCAATTTTCGGTACATTTCATCGATTTCCTCACAATAGGACTCTGCTGTGATGGTTTGGCCTGGTTGCAGAAAGTTATAGTGAATCACACCAGCCACTGACCACCGTACAGTAACATGATCTTTTTTTGGTGGGGTTTCGCCTTTGGGAAGTGCCTGGGTGGCTCATCGGTGTCCAACCACTGTCCTGAACGTTTTCTATTGTCATAGAGAATCCACTTTTCATCACGTGTGATGATCCTATCCAAAAAAGGATCGTTTTGGTTGTGCAAAAGCAATGAAGAACAAACCTCGAAACGTGACAATTTCTGCCAATCGTTTAAATCGTGGGGCACCCACTTTTCGAGCTTTTTGACCTTTCCAATACATTTTAAACCATCAAAAACCACATGGGAGCTGACACCCAGTTCTTCCGCCATCCCACACACCGTTTGTGATAGGCCAGTCTCCACCAGCGTCCTCAAATCCTTGTCCTGGATTACTCTAGATCGACCACTTCGGGGCTCATCTTCGAGGCTA
>CAUYPK010056515.1:0-14959 GCA_963574355.1 Loris lydekkerianus | reverse complement strand
CCAAGTGGCCTTGAGGAGCTGGACCTGCAGCTGAGTCCTCGTCCTGCCCCCTCCCTGCCCTAGCACAAACCCAGAGGGGCCCTCTTGATAGAAGGTCAGGGTCAATACAGGATAGGGCGCAACAAATAAAAAACAGGTGTTTCTTTCCTGTCACAGTTAACAGGGCAGGGCCCAGGCATGGGCAAAGGATAAGAGCATTCTGACCTTTGGTAATCCATGAGGATCTGAAACAGGAAATCACACTGCCAGTCTTTTTTTCTGGATGTGGTTTGGCAGGATGAATTAACATCTTGACCGTGGTCATCAGCTTTTTGAATTGGCAACTTCTTTCTAGAATCTACCTAAAGGAAATAAACCAGCAAGAAGGATTTATACACAAGGGTCATACAAAGTCATTCATGATACTAAAAGAATTAGAAAGAACCCAAAAGATTAGAAAGATGTGTGCCAGAAGGCCAGCCATGATAGCTTCTGGGTAGTGGATTTGCAAAGAACTGTTATTTTCTTTAGGTTTTTGTGTAATTTGTACATTTTTCTCAATAGATACTTAGAACTTACCTGGTCAGAAAGATTCAAAACCTCTTTTATATAGCACACACATAAAGAAGAGGAGATGGGGGAGGGGGGTGCATGACAAGGAAGAAGAAGTAACAGACAACCAGACAACAGAAAGAAAGAGCCCATGACTCACGCCTGCAACCCAAGTTATTGATAAGGATGAGGTTCCCCTGAACCCAGGAGACCAACCTGTATAACAGAGACCCTGTCTCTGAAAAAAAAAAGAAAAAGGCCCTGTGTGGTGGCTCACACCTGTAATCCTAGCACTTTGAGAGGCTGAAATGGGAGGACCACTTGAGGAGTTCAAGACCAGCCTGAGTGTGAGTTAAACCCCAGCTCTACAAAAAAAAAAAAAAGAAAAAATTATGGTGTTGCACACCTGTAGTCCCTGCTACTCGGAAGGCTAAGGCAGGAGGATAAGTTGCACCCAGGAATATGAGGTCGCTGCGAGTTGTGATGATGCTACTGCACTCCAGTGGGGGATTCAGTGAGACTTCTATCTGTATAAAACAAAGAAGAAAATAGAGTTGCATATGGACACTATGTGATGGTCCCCAAGTGGGACATCAGGGAGTCCCTAATTTAAGCAGGCAAAATCAGATGGCATAATTAAAGATACCTTCCCTCAAAGGAATTATTTCAAACCCTAGTTAGTTGATGAAATCCTGTATTCTGTATTTCTCATCATTTTTCCCAGGCGCCCTCAAACTGCTGCCCATGGACCACACGAAGTGGTGTGAATTGTATTTATTTCCGTTTTGTTTTTTACTTCAAAATAAGATATGTGCAGTGTGCAGAGGAATTTGTTCATTTTTTTTTTTTAAACTACAGTCCGGCCCTCTAACGGTCTGAGAGACAGTGAATTAGCCCTCTGTTTAAAAAGTTTGAGGATTTTTAACTGTTGTAACTATGGTATTTGATTCACTTCAGAAGTTACCAACATTTGGTCTATACATAATTTAATTATCACCAGAAACACATAATTTTCCAGCCCCATATTCTTCATGGAATGTACATTCAACAAAAAACATATACCTAGGGTCAGACCAGGGGACTTGCCCCAAAGAGCTAATATCTGCTCAAAGGTCTTTGAGCAGAAGGTTGGCAAAGTAAGGCAGCCTGTAAGTAACTCAGAGAGATGTACACAGCCTCTAATTTCCCCATTCTTCCCACTTCCAAATCCTTCCACTCCAAAAATCAACATGCCCACTTCCATTTCAACATTTTAATTAGAAATTTACAAAATGTCATGGGCTCTTTACACACATTTTATATCAGAATAATTTAATAAACTGCAAAGCCATGTTTATATGTATCATTAGCCATCTTTCCATATCTCAATAACTTTTGGAATTTAAACCAGAAAACTTTCTTCATTTAAATCTCAAGAAGAGGCTCGGCACTGGTAGCTCAGTGAGTAGGGCGCCAGCCACATATACTGAGGCTGGTGGGTTTGAGCCGGCCTGGGCCTGCTAAACAACAATGACAACTGCAACCAAAAATAGCCAGCATTGTGGTGGGTGCCTGTAGTCCCAGCTACTTGGGAGACTGAGGAAAGAGAATCGCTTAAGCCCAGGAGTTTGAGGTTGCTGGGAGCTGTGACGCCATAGCACTCTAAAGAAGGTGACACAGTGAGGTTGTCTCAAAAAAAAAAGAAAAAGAAAAATCCCAAGAAGAAAATTTCAGCATATGAACAGCTGTAAGGCATGTGTGAGGTATCAGTGATAGACAAATTTTCTATCTGAATACTTCAAAGTAGCTTTGATTCCCAAACTCTTATTTTGGTCAGTCTGAAAGGAAAGGTGTTTTGCATATAAGAACTGATCTCCAAGGTAAACTGAGGCACACACTGAGAGGTATACGTGATGGACATGAGGCATGGACCACAGGTGCTACGTCCTTCCAGCACCAACTGTCCTTGGGGAGACTGCACATGTCCTCAGGAGAATGGGGAGGAACACTCGGTCTTGCTTGGCCACGAGGGTTCCCTGGCTGGACTGCTTGTCATTCAACTCATGGCCAGGCTGGGCCCGACTGCCCGGGCTGCTATTCTCTCTACTCCCTCACTGCTTCTTGTGTCCTTCCAAATCTGCCCACTCTGGTGGGCACCCTGGTGCTTAGTCGAGGGAAATCCAAGTCTCTGGCCTTCCCACCAGGCCTCCAAATAAACTGGGGTTGTCAGGCACTGGGAGCCAATACCAACAACCCTTGGTCACCCTGTCCTTCACAAGAAGGGGGATGGCTGTCATGGCAGAACAGTGGCAAATGTCCAGGCTGCTGGGGGAGTATCAGAGAGAACCTGATGTTACAATCCTGTGTCCCCCAGCCTTGCTGAGGAGGATGCCACTGAAATAGCCCTTCTGATTTCAGCCTGCCATTCCAGGGGCACAGACAGAGGCCAAGAGGCAGGGCAAGGAGCCAGTCACAGTGGGGCAGGGAGAAAGGGTTGTGCACCCGAGCTGATGACAGAGGATTGTCGTTTAGAGCCAGGGCAGGTGGATGGTCCCTGTGTCCTTCAGGCGCTCACCCTCACACAGGAGCTAAGTGGCCCTTGTGCTGTCCCTTCCACCTCTGCAGTGAAAGGCCTCAGTTTTGGAAATCAAAGCTCTGAGCGGTACATGGAGACGCCCAGGAGTGGAAAGTGCTAGTGATTTACTATTTGTCACAGAGCCCTGAAAAAAGCAAACCGTGGTTCACAGCAGGGTGAAGAAATGCAGTGTGGGCAGCACCTGTGGCTCAGTGAGCAGTGCGCTGGCCCCATGTACCAAGGGTTGCGGGTTCAAACCTGGCCCTGGTCAAACTGCAACAAAAACTAGCTGGGCGTTGTGGTGGGCACCTGGAGTCCCAGCTACTCAGGAGGCTGAGGCAAGAGAATTGCCTAAGCCCAAGAGCTGGAGGTTGCTGAGAGCTGTGACACCACAGTACTCTACTGAGGGTGACAAAGTGAGACTCTGTCTCTAATAAAAATAGAAAATAAAAAGAAATGCACAGTGTGTTTCTCAGTTCAAGGGAGAAAAAGTCTCTCCTGGACAGAGATGGGACTCATTCCAAGATGTCTGAACTAACTGTAATTTTCTTCTGAAATTGAAGGCTAAAAAAAAAAAAAAAACCTAAACAAAAATAAACAAATCTGACTTATACCTCCAAAGATCCCTTAGACCTTTTTTACAAATTACTTCCTAAAGGCTTTGTGAGTGCTTAGAAGATACTGGATTTGTATAGAGCAGAATTGGAAAGAATTGGTTTGTCTCTGAAGCCCACATGTGTCCACTGGGCTCTATAGACATCTGGCAAGATGGCAATTCTTAGAAGACCCCAGTGAGTTAGCCTTGGTCCTGCTAAGTCTTCAGAAATGCTCTTCTTAGAATAAGTGCTCCTTATACACTTCACGGGGCATGACTGTTGTGGGGATTATTAACAACATTTTGATTCTTTCAAACACCCAGAGGAAGATGAGTAGGATACTGACATATTGGATCCAGGCAAACTTTATCATTTCCCAGAATCCTAGTTTATAAGTAGAGACAGTTAAAGGAGTCAGAAATTACATGCTCTAAATGTGAAAAGAAACTCTAAATTGGAGATGGTTGTGTTTGATATTTCTGAAAAGGAGCAGGGAGGGAGAAGGAGTTGAACTGCTGTCACTTAGACACCTAGATGAAATCAGATTTGTTAACTTGGCCAGATTGTCAAACCAGTTGCATTTAACTTGGACTGTATATACTGCACCTGATCACCAATCTCCTGGGGGGAATAGCTACAATGAAATACTAGATTTATCATCACCTAGAGACATCCGAAGCCATTAACCACCTCTCATCCATCATGTACTATGGTAAAACCTTCTAGATGCAGAAACGCACAATAGCCCTCACAACCCTCTGCCTAACCGCACCTGGATGGCACATAATTCAGCTGCTTGCTAGATTTGTATTTCCCAAATTGCAATTGCTAAGACCCCAATAAAATATCCTCTCTTTTCTTTGTTTCTCTGTAGTGTTGACTTCATTTCTTACTACTTGATACAAAGCAGTTAATCCATGATTTAGGTCACACAGAACATAGCAAGAAAGTTTAAAATACCATTAAGGTAAAAGGGATGATATATGATTAAGACTGAAATATGGAGGAGTCTAAGCTACAGGACTTTCTTAGAAAGAAATATGGAAAAAATTTTCTTTCCAGTATGAATGACAGACACAGTCATTTGTGTGGCGCTACAACATTATAGTGATTTCTAATCTAAGGCTTCCCACCTCTGCTCCTGTGTAGGACAACTGAGGAGTAATTACTTTTTGGAAACTGAGCTACCATCAACTCTTTCTCAGAAAGGATATGAAATGACTTTCACAGGTTATCGGATGACAGCATTAATCACAAAGGGAGCTTCAGCGGCCCTGCCCACCAGCCAGATGGGGTTCGGAGTGGTGGTAACTGCAGCACAATCATTAACCATTAACCAGCCTGGCCCTTCCCCCCCACCCCCCCAGTGCAGGGCTGGAAAGATGCTTTAACTCCTGTGGGACAGCCTGTGGTTCAGAACTGAAAGAGATCATTCACAAGAAAAAAGAAATCAGACCTGTAAAGTTAAGCACACATTATTTGTTAAATAAAATACTTCGGTAAAATCCTTGTCAAGCTACTTGAGTTAGAAATTGTCAAAAAGTTAGAAAGCTTCTTCTATATTTGCTGGAGGAGCACCACACTGCCACTAAGAATAATATTGGAACTTCATAGCTATGTGGGAAAATATACAGTGAAATCAATAAAAATAATTGGAATTCAACTCTTTCTACACTATGATGCTTGTATAAAAAGTACTGCATGTGGACAAAAAGTGAAAGAAATAATTTTGTTTTTTTGAGAGAGAGTCTCACTGTATCACCCTTGGTAAAGTGCTATGGTGTCACAGCTCACAGCAACCTCAAACTCTTAGGCTTAAGTGATTCTCTTGCCTTAGCCTCCCAAGTAGCTGGGACTACAGGCACTTGCCACAATACCCAGCTATTTTTTTGTTGCAGTTGTCACTATTTAGCTGGCCTGGCCTAGGCTCGAACCCACCAGCCTCAGTGCATGTGTCTGGCAATGTAACCACTGTGCTATGGGCGCCAAGCCAAAAGAAATAATTTTTTAAAACTTGATCTGTAGGCCAATGTTTTATAGTTTTGCTTCAAAATGTCCTCTATTACTGCATTAATGCTGTGAGCATATTACAGAAATTCAGTAAGCAACACTGGAATTGAGGTCCTCCCCCTTCTGAAGTGTCTGTATGCACTGTCCGTGATGTCCGGTTGCCAGTAACAGTTTAGGAGCCTTTAGGGAAAGCCTCTGACCATGCACCTGGGAAACATGTGGGTTCAAATGCATGCAAGGGCCTGAGACCCTCTCTCAGCAAGGAATGAACACATTCTGCTCTGCCTTCCAGGGGGAAGCTTGGGCTCTTCCCTTCTCCTACAAGACTGCTAATGTGGGGGAGCTGCTCCCTCCCATTCTCTATTCTCTCTCTGGGAAAAAAAACTCAATTAGCTTTCCATTTACAAAAAGAAAACTCCTCAAGGAAGAGGTGGGATAAATATGGCGATTAGTCACCAATAACCTGCTGGCCCATAGGAGGAGTGAGAGGTGTTGCAGGTCTAAACATCGGGACAGAAAGGACAACTTCTGGGCAGTCTTTCTGCTCCCATCATTGAGCATTCACTAGTTCTGACATTTTGATTATGACAAGGGTTTCAGTTTGGTTTGTTTCTGCTGCCTCTGTGAGCCTGGACAGTCTTTGGGTAGTGGCTGCATTCCTCTCACCCATGACTCACCATTCCTTTCCTGGTAGGCAGCAATAATGTGAGAGAGGTCATAGTCAAAGGCAAAAGGGCTGGTGGGTTGGAACCTGGCCTGGGCCAGCTAAATAGCAATGAGAACTACAAAAAAACAACCAGGGCATCGTGGTGGGCGCCTGTAGTCCCAGCTACTTGGGAGGCTGAGGCAAGAACATCTCATAAGCCCCAGAGCTTGAGGTTGCTGTGACGCCATGGCACTCTTCTGAGGGCGACATAGTGAGACTGTGTCTCAGAAAAAACAAATGAACAAAAGAAAACCCCCACAATGAATAAATTCTCCTGCAACAATATAATTCCATCTTAAGGGGTGAATTTCCACCTTTCACAGGTTTTTAAACTATTTATAAAATACCCCTCTCTACTCCAATGGGAGAATAATACCTTTAATTTTTTTAACAGACCATATTTCCATTTGCTTTGTCTTTTTCTAGCTCTTCTCTGATGTTCTCAAAATCTCTTAAAAGTACAAATGGAAATAGGCAAAAAGCATATATTAAGATATAATCCCCTAAAGAAGGAAACGGTTCTTTGCCCTGTAATATGGTATTTCTATGAATCTGATATGGAAATGTTCAATGATAAGGTTATATACTAGGCCTACACATAAAATAAAAAGTACCATATTATTTATGTTTATTATAGCTAGAGTGCCCATAAATCCAGTTTATATGAAACAGTCTTGGTTTATGGTTGTAATAACTGATAACATCCCTTTATTACTTTAAAAGGAACTCAGGCCAACTTGTATGGTCTCCTTTATGACTAAAAAACAAACAGGCAGGAATAATTCGATAAATGAGTTCTGGGCTTAGAGAAACAGTTCCTGGCTATATTACTTTGAAGCTTTGGGCCTTTGGGAAAGTTAATTAATCTCTGTAAGCCTCTATTTCCTCCTGTGCAACATCTGAGTTCATTCTTCCAGAAACTCTCTGAGAGCTTACCCTGCGATGACAGTACACACGATGGCAGTGCTGCTGATGCTGGGGTAGACAAAGAAACCAAATACTTATTTTTAGTGTGTCAGGTGGCAGTAGGAAAGTCAGTCTGAGTGAGGACAGGTGGAGGGTAGGGAAGACTTTTTAAAAAGAAGGGTCAGGGAAGGACAGCAAGAAATCCAGTGTGGCTGGAATGGAGGCAGGTGGACAGCAGTAGGACAAGGGGCCGGAGTTCTGGGAACTGACAAGTATAGGCACATCAGAGATTGCTATGATGACAAAATGAGACATGTAAGCTCAGCGCCTGTAGGCCACATGCACCAGGGCTGCTGGATTCAAACCTGGCCTGGGCCTACTAAACAACAACGATAACTATAACAACAACAACAACAACAACAACAACAACAACAAATAGCTGGCTCGGCTCCCATAGCACAGTGGTTACGACACCAGCCACATACACTGAGACTGGTGGGTTCGAGCCCTGCTCAGGCCTGCTAAACAACGACAATTACAACCAAAAAAATAGCTGGGCATTGTGGTGGGCACCTGTAGTCCCAGCTACTTGGGAGGCTGAGGCAAAAGAATCGCTTAAGCCCAAGAGTTTGAGGTTGCTGTGATCTGTGACACTACAGCACTCTACTGAGGGCAACACAGTGAGACTCTGTCTTAAAAAATAATAATAATAAAATAAATAAGCCAGGCATTGTGGGGGGCACTTGTAGTCCCAGCTACTTGGAAGGCTGAGGCAAGAGAATCAATTAAGCCCAAGAGTTTGAGGTGGTTGTGAGCTTTTGAGGTTGTGAGCTGTGACGCTATGGCAATCTACTGAGGGCGAAATTGTGAGACTTTCTCAAAAAAAAAAAAAAAAAAAAAAGATGTATGCCAATCATCACAGAGTCCTCAAACAAACTTAACAGAAAATCACCAGGTTCTATTTACACATTCTTAAACCACAATGTCTTTGCTTCTGATTCTCATTGTTAGACCTCAGCCATCATTCACGTCAAGACCCAGAAGCCTTATGCATCTTTTAGTGCCAATCAATGAAATGAAAAAGGAAGCTAAATAAAATCAGCAAAGCAGCAAACCAGATATGTGATAAATTATGCAGAAGAAAGTAAGGAAACCAGACCAAGAACTGAGGAGGGAAAATGACAAATGACAGCTTGAGGCAGTATACATAGACAACATGTGTAGACATATACAGTGACTAGCAGGAAAGGACAGCCACTGAAAGCTGATCACTGCTCACAAGTCTCCTCCCCACGACTCTGGATCTTGTTCTACCACTGATCCTTTTCACTGTAGGTTCCTATAGGATTCTACTATGGTGCAGCAGTATTCCCATCTGAATCCCCCACTCACTGATTCATTTTGATTTCCAACATTACCATTATGTGGGAAAGAAATGTTTTGCTCTATTTCAGGCTAATGTGGGTATTGAAGATGAAGAGATTATAGTTTTCAGAACTTTTGGATCATTTCTTTTTGTATAGGCAATAACATCCTTACCCTAGGCCTTGCTTGGAGAAACCCACCTTCTTCCCTTTGTTGGACAGTATTCTCCTTGTTCTGTCCCATCAGCTTCCCAGCTGGAGGGGAGGGATATCTGCTATCGAGGCTGATGAGTATGTTTCTGAGGCAATTATGTAAAAAAAAAACTATGACTAGGATGTTAGAAAGACTGCCCTATCCCCCTGTGAGTTTTCTTCAGTTGGCATCTGGGAAGACTTAGAGCACAACATTGAGTTAATTGTAATTGATCTGTGCCTTCTGGATCTTTAGGGTGAGACAGGTAGCACAGATCAAGTTTCTCACCTATCTTCTTGGGAGAGAATTCCCAGAAGAATTTAGAGTCCAAAACAATGTGGGAAAAAGAGAATCTCATTTCACTTCATCCTTACAATGAATGCAAAGCCTGAGGTAGGTAGGACAGTATTACCCCCACGGTGTTAGATGAGAAAATCTAACCACAAGGTGGTTAGGGAATTTATCAGACGTACAGCTAGTGCAATGAAGACAGGGTTTGACATTAAGTCTTTGACTTCCCATCTGGTCCTCTTTCTGGGACTAAAATATCCAGACTTAAAAATCAATGCAAAGAGATGTTGGGTGGACGAAATCTTCTTGCTGGCTCAGTGCCAGCCACATACACCGAGGCTGGTGGGTTTGAACATGGCCCAGGCCAGCTAAACAACAATGATGACAACCTCAACAAAAAATAGCTGAGCGTTGTGGCGGGTGCCTGTTGTCCCAGCTACTTGAGAGGCTGAGGCAAGAGAATCGCTTAAGCCCAAGAGTTTGAGGTTGCTGTGAGCTGTGATGCCACAGCACTCTACCAAGGGCAACGTAAGACTCTGTCTCAAAAAAAAAAAAAAAAAAAAAAAATCTTACTAAAAGGTAGCATGTGAGCCTGAAACTCAGACTTCAGAGATACGAAAAAACGGGTATCTAACACACTCATGCCCTGGCGTCCTTCTATAGCCATCAGCCCCCATATTCTCTGGGTGTACACATGCCTCAAGGGCCATGTCAAAACAGACTTTTAGGGTGGGCATGGTGGCTCATGCCTATAATCCTAGCACTCTGGGAGGCCGAGGCAGGTGGATCGCCTGAGCTCAGGAGTTCCGGAACAGCCTGAGCAAGACCAAGACCCCATCTCTAAATTTTTCAACTATCCAAAAATAGTTAGAAATAGCCAGGTACTGTGACGGGTGCCTGCCTAGAGTCCCAGCTATTCAGAAGGCTGAGGCAACAGGACTGCTTGAGCCCAAGAGTTTGAGGTTGCTGTGAGCTATGATGTCACAGCACTCTACCCAAGATGATAGAGATCTTGTCTCAAAAACAAACAAACAAACCCAACAAAACCCAAAACAACAAACAGACTTTTAAAGCATTGAAAACACAGGAACTTTAGAAATGCTGTACAAGGTGAGGTGACCAAAGCGGAAGCCAGGCCATTTGTGATTTCCGCAGTACTCCTCCAAATCAGCAAGGGTATAACTACCTCGCATCTTTTATTCCAAACCACTGCTTCCTTTGTTTCAAGTAGTTTCCTGGACAGACTGATGTTACTTTGGCTTTATGTTCAGAATTAGAAGATGAAAGTATTTTGTTACAGTAAGGGTTAAGATTTTAAGGTATGGCACAAGAAACACTGAGTTCCAGCCCAAACTCTGGTCGAAAGCTACGGCAAGTTACTCCATGTCTCTAAGCCTGTTTCGTCATCTGTAAAATAGGGGATAGGGGTACAACCGCCACTTGCTAGGGTTACTGTGGGGATTAAGGAGCTAATATGGCTTTAAAAATTTAATAGCTAACATACACCAAGTGATTATTACAGGCCAAGTACTATGTAAAGTATATTTAAATTTATAAGAATAAGATGTTTATCATCGTCCTGAGGCATAGTAAATCAGTAATTTTTACTACTTATGGCTTGTATGCATATCACCAGGCTATTTCCTACTGTACTTTTGCATATTGGGATAGGATGTACATATCATAAAATCCACCTGTAAAAAATATTAGCAGTTGGGCGCACCTGTGGCTCAAAGGAGTAAGGCGCCGGCCCCATATGCCAAAGGTGGTGGGTTCAAACCCAGCCCCCGCCAAAAACTGCAAAAAAAAAAAAAAAAAAATATATATATATATGTATGTATATAATCCAGTACATTTTAGTATATGCAAAGATGCACAAGCATTGCCACTATCTAATGCCAATTTTGTTTTGTATTATTTTCATAGAAGTGGAAGCATCTGTTTTGTGTCACCCCAAATGAAACCCCATATCCATTAGCAGTCACTCCCATATCTCTTCTCCCTTCCCCAAGCCCCAGGAACCCCTTATCTACATTCTATCTCAATAAATGCCTATTCTGGACATTTCACAGAGTGGAAAATAGGGTATGTGCTGGTTTGTGGCTGGATTCCTTCAGCTAGCATAATGGTGTTTTTTTTTTGGGGGGGGGGCGGTTCATGCGTATTGTAAAATATAATTTGATTCATTTCTTTTTAAGGTAGAATAATATTCTGCTGTATTGATATATCACACTATGTTTATCCACTCAACCATTGATGGACACAAGTTATTTAAAGTCTGTATCAATTGTGAATAATGCTGCTATGAACATTTGTGCCCAGGTTTTTATGTAGAAATATGTCTTCAATTCTCACAGGAGTGGAAATGCCAGGTCATATGCTAACTCTATGTTTGACTTTTTGAGGAACTGCCAAATTGTTTTCCAAAATAGCTACATCATTTCATAAATTTACTTGATTTAATATTTTTATTACTTTTTTGGAGGGGTCTTTTTTTTAACATAGGCACTTCCTAAATTTTTCCTCTCCAAGTCTATGCCACTAACATTTAAGAATTTTAAATATGTATTAATTACTGGTACAAAATTTAAAAGTTACAAAAGGGTATGTAATGACAAGTTTCTCTCCTACCCTAATCTCAGCCAATTATGTCCTTCCCTGGGAGTAATAAATGTTGCCAATTTGTTCTGCAGCCTTCCAGAGATACCCAAAGGTAGAAAAATATATGTGTGTGCCTGTGTGCCTATTACATATAGTCTTTTTGTTATTGTTTTGTATTATTTTCATAGAAGTGGAAGCATACTACACACAATTTTTTACATATATGTATCAATTTCTCTTGCAGATGGTTCCACATCAGTATATAGAGATATATCTCATTACAAAAGAATAGCTATGTAATATTTCACCAGGTAGATGTCACACAACTTCTCTGAGTCTCTCGTTGATCTGTTGATTATTTGCAATCTTTTGCTGTTTCCATGCCTCAAGAAGCAAAGTTTTACATATGCCATTTCATATGTGTATAGAAACCTCAGGATACCTTATCAGAAGTAGTAGCAGGGACACAGACTTGTAATTTTGAGAAATACAGACCCAAATGTCTTTTGGACTGCAGCTGAGGTCTTTTGTTCTATTGTGTATTCCAACTTATGTTTTGGTATCTCTTGACTTTAAGCAATTCCCAAGCTAAGAGTTCAGCCAGAAAGGAAGCAAATCATTTACTGAGGAAGACTCAGGGTGTCCAACCCACAGCTGGCAGGTCACAGATAGATAATGTGAGGACTTTTTCGTTTACCTGTGGCATCAGATATCATGAAAATGATGCACAGACCTTCTTTGTTGCTCATGGGCTTTTGTTACTGTGGTATATTTAATGAGTGGCCCAAGATAACTCTTCTTCCAGTGTGCTTCAGAGAAGCCAAAAGGTTGGACACCACTGCGTGTAGGTGATGAGGTCATAAAATTTAAATTACTTAGAGCCACTGGCCTAGAATGAAAGGGGGAAAAAAAGACTAAGAAAAGGGAGCTTGTATTTTGGGTTTTACTGAACACTTTAAAATAATCCAATATAAAAAAGAATTCATGGTCTGGGCACCATGAATTACAAGGCAGTCTTTGCTTGGAACCCACACATCAGAATGAGGGGAAGGTGAATGCAGTGTTCTTAAGAGAGTAGTTTCTGAGGAAAAAAAAAGCAAAAAGAGAGCAGTTTCTGGCGACAGAGATAAGAAGCAAACCAGCAGTATAACTGGAGAGTCAAACAGATGAGGTGAATGAAGAAGTAAAAAGAACCAGTGAGCGAAACCTAATGCTATATCCTTGTTTTCATTATTATTTCTTAGACTAAAATAATCAGCAGTCTATATAATAGAAAGGAATATATAAATACTACAAAGAAAAACAAAACTTCTAACAAAAATTCATGAAATGGAATGCTACACTAAAGTAAAAACGTACAATTTTTTTTGTGTTTAGAATAAAAAAAAACCCTTTTGTTTTCACTTTTGATAATAAATACACACAAATGGAACACAAGAAGCACAGTGATAAGGTTAAATCAATCATGACAGTGGCCTCTCACCTAGCCACTCTTCTACAGAGACATTATATCCTCAAGTAAGAGGGAAAAAAAGGTAACATGTAATGATTAGTGAGGAGCAATTCAAAGACATGTGCCTTCTGTTCCAGTTCTATTTTTAATGTCAATTTAAAAGATAGGGACGGGAATAGTGGCTCATACTTATATTCCTAGCACTCTGGGAGGCCAAGGCAGCAGAATCCCTTGAGCTCAGGAATTCCACCTGCCTGAACAAGAATGAGACCTATCTCTACTAAAAATAGAAAAATTAGCCAGGTGTCATAGCAGGCAACTGTAGTCCCAGTTACTTGGGAAGCTGAGGCAGGAGGATCGCTTCAGCCCAGGAGTTTGAAGCTGCTGCAAGTTAGGCTGATACCACTACATTCTGGCCTGGGCAACAAAGTAAGACTCTGTCTCAAAAATAAATAAATAAATAAATAGACAAATAAATAAAAGATCTGGGATCTTTACAAGAATCAAATAGTTCAATAATGCTATAGAAAAATTCCAAATTCCATGAAAAAAAATTTTTTTATTATTTACTTGATAATTTAGAAATATATCTCCAGGTCTTTAAATAAAATTTGCATTGGTACTTCTCAGTGCCTCAGTCTTATGTATTCTTTATTCATTTCTCACAAGGAAAGATGAAGATTTGGCATTTTCTGTCCCCATCACACCCATGCAAACCTTTCTCATCCCCCCAATACAGTAAAACTCTCATTTCATCAGTCAATATTCTGTGATTAGAAGTATGTAAATCCTATTCACAACTTCGATTACTTTTCCTTTCTCATTTTTTCTTACTTTCTATTTCCTGGCAGCTAATAATTATTTTATTTGCTTGCTTAATTTTCTATGTACTTACACAATCTCAACAAACAGCTTTTATTCTAGTTCCTCACAATTTGATGTTTAGAGGTATAAAATTTAGTCCAAAATCTTGTTCATTGAAATATATTATTCCTAATTGTGAAAAACTCAAACCAAATCAAATATCCCCCAATAGGGAACAGATTAAATATATTATAGTCGCCTTACATCATGAAATACTTTTCAGATCTCAAAAAAGGAAGGCTGATCAACGAGTACTGACAAATGTGCCAAACTGAGCCTTTAATTTTCTGTCATGAGTACTTGTAACTTTAAAATTTTATAATAGCTAGGCATGGGGGCTCACCCCTGTAACCCTAGCACTTTGGGAGGCTGATGCAGGTGGATTGCTTGAGCTCAGGAGTTGTAGACCGGCCTGAGCAAGAGTCAGACCCATCTGTACTAAAAATAGAAAAATTAGCCCAGCACCGTGGCAGGTGCCTGTAGTCCCAGAAACTAGGGAACCCAAGAGGTTGCGAAGACACTCTAGTCTGGGCGACTGAGATGCTGTCAAAAAAAGTAAATACATTTTTATAATAAGCATGTACCTTTGTAATCAGAAAAAATAAGAAAAGTTTAAAAGCAATCAAATGCAAATAATCTGTATTACATTTCGTTCGTAGTTATTCATATGATCAAACAGATTTTTAACTATTTTATTTAATTTTTGGAAAAAGTCTTTTTTTTTTTTTTTCCCAGCTGCACAAGTTTGCCATGTAGGCCAATCATCCCAGAGATGTGTGAAGAGATACAACCCTGGAAAAAGGAAAACCAGAAGTTTCATACTTCTGAAATAAAATGTTTTCAGGATGTGAGTGCAGAGGGGTGACTGTAAAGGACGCATTCGCTTACCC
>CAUYPK010056513.1:0-23275 GCA_963574355.1 Loris lydekkerianus | reverse complement strand
TTGGTTATGGCAAATTTCTTCAACATATGAATGTCATTAAAGTATTTAATTTCTCCATCATAAATGAAACTCAGTTTAGCTGGATACAGGATCCGGGGTTGAAAGTTATTTTGCTTTAGGAGATTAAAAGTCAATGACCACCCTCTTGAAAAGTTTCAGCAGAGAGATCTGCAGTTATTCTAATATTCTTCCCTTTGTAGGTAATGGATTTCTTACATCTTGCTGCTTTCAGAATTTTCTCCTTCTTATTAACTTTAGTGAAGTTAATTATGATATGCCTGGGGGATGTCTTATTCAAAATTAGTTATGCTGGGGTTCTGAAGTTGTCTGCTATCTGAATTTCAGAATCTCTTGGCATGTCTGGAAAATTCTCTTTCATAATTTCATGGAGAAGGGCCTCTGTGCCTTTCGAGGTCACTTTATCACTTTTAGGTATTCCAATGAGGTGGATATTAGCCTTCTTCGAATTATCCCAGAGCTCTCTGAGAGAATGATCCATTTTTGCTCTCCATTTCTCTTCCTCTCTGAGAGTTTGGGAGCATTCAAAGGCTTTGTCTTCAATGTCAGAAATTCTTTCTTCTGCTTGCTCCACTCTGTTACTGAGGGATTCTACTATATTTTTTCAGATCTTTGACAGCTGCAAATTCTTGCTTCAGTGCGTGAAAATCTTTGGTGGTTTTGTCTTTAAATTTGTTAAATTCTTGAGATGACTTTTGAATTTCTCCTCTAATTTCTAATTCCGACTTTTGAATTGCTTCTCAAATTTCTAATTCCAAATTTTCCTTCATTCTATTAATCTTGTTTGCAATCCAAATTCTGAATTCGATTTTTGACATCTCAGCCAGCTGTTTATGAATGAGATCTTCTGTTACATCTGCCATATCTTTCTTTGGGGATGCTTATCTATTCTGGTTATTCGTGTTACCAGAGTTTTTCCACTGATTCCGCCCCATGATTGTTTTACACCATTTGATTTTTCCCCTGGAGCTTTGTCAAGGACCCATACAGTGCTATGGCCTGAGAAACTGGGGACCTGTTTGGTGTGGTGGGGCTGAGTGGTTATGTCTTGTTTTCGGCTGGTCTCTGTTCGACCCTAGTGAAACAGTTACTCTGGGCTGAAGTCTCAGCTGTGGAGAAATACCAGCAATTAAGTCACCCCGCCCCTCACAGGCAACAATTGGAAAAGGAAAATCAAACCTTCCTACAATCACACACCCAGGGCACCACTTGAATAGTACTTGGGTGACTGGCTCAGTTCAAAAGGTCCAAATCAATTGTCTAAGTCAGCACCTATCTCAGGTGGGAGAGTTTAAAAGGTCTCTGGCAACTGGATCACAGGGGTCTGGTGGCAACTCAGATATGACTTGTTCTGGTGCTCTGTGAAGTCAGGAGGACCCCCCCCTCCCAGCAAATAGATTAGTCTGGAAAGGTTGATGCCTCCTTCCCCACCTTGCACCTCTGTCACACCCAGTCACTGATAGCTCCTCAGGGCTGTGACCCAGTTGCCTCTCCTGAACAGATACTCCAGGATTTTCACCTGCCTGAATCACAAGGAAATATGTATCTGCTCAGCCAGACCGCTGCGCTCTGCCTTTATCCAGCAGAGGGAGGCGAGACCTGACAACCTCGGGCGTTTGATGGAGGCTGGGGGGGGTGTTCACTCAGTTCCAGCCCTGCCCCTGATTGATGTTACTGACAGAACAGAACAGAACAACTTTGCGGGAATTTGTTTCTGTCCTTGCTAAATTCCCTGCAGAAGAGAAGCTGTTTTGAGTTCCCAGAGTCTGCACCTCAGGCCCTGTCTTTGCTCCTGCAGGTTTGTATTCAGTTAACTGTCAGTTCTAGCCTCCTGCCTTCCTTTGTCTATAGGCTGACGATTCCCTGAGGGCCGGGTGCATCTTAGGCTCAGTAAAGTGGTCCTCTGGGTCAGCCCCACCCTGAGAATTTCCCGGCTCTGTGCATGAGTTTTCTAGTGCCCATGCTCCACCTAAGCTGGTACTGCCTCAGGAAAACCCTTTACTCATGGGGGCTGCATTTCTGGCCCAGATCTATTCCACAGTGGTTGCCACCTGAGAAGATACCTGGCCTCCTCTGGTTGCCCAGGGAGACAGGGGGTATATCTTCGGAATATCTGGGAGTGAGCCCTGTTGTTGCCAAAAACAACTGCTGCTCTGCTCCTCAGGGCACCGCTGCTCTGGTATGATTCCCTCTCAGCTGACCATCCTCTCCTCACTCCTGTGCCGCAGAATCTGCACTAACCAGCTGTAGTCTAGGCCCTGTCCATAGCCCTCGATAAATCACCCAAGAATCTGGACTCCTGAGGTACAGGCCTCCAGACCTCAGAGTGAGAGTGGAGGGGAGCACTGGGAGCTCAGAATTGCAGGTAGAGAATATATACAGTTTTATACAGTTTAATGCCTGGCAGGAGAATGCCGTGGCACCCTAGTACGGGAGTAGGTCCACTTTTTTGAGGGCCTCTCCTGTGGAGTGTAGTGGGAGGACCTTTGAGCTACCTTTGAGTGGGGGGCACTCTGAGCTATTCTCCTGGGGGAGGAGACTCCTGACCACTTGGTGATGGATTTTGTACCTTTTGTTTGCATCCTTGGGGTTGCAGCTCGTCTCAGCGGGGTTGACGTGCATTCTTTAACCCTCTCTCTTGGTGAAGCTCTAATCCACCAGGTTACTTGCTAAATTTTGGTCCTTTAACTCTCATTCTGGACGGGAGCCTCTGTGGAAAGCTGGCTTCAGTCAGCCATCTTGTCTCCACCCCTTTATATCTAAACTTGTATATTGAACATTCATTCATTTTTTTGCTTTAATGTTAAATTTTCATATTCCAAATCTAATTTCTTGTTTTTCTTAACCATCTGTTCTTTTAAATATTTATAATACCTTCTCTTATCATGCTGAAGATATTAATTAGACTTCAAGTCTAATTCTGTATTAACTCTTTTTCTTGAGGTATAAGATCTTTTTGTTATTGTTGGTTTGCCTTCCACACCCCACACCCCTGCCATATTGCTATAAAGAAGGAAGAAGCTGGCAGCACCCGTAACTCAGTAGGCAGGGTACTGGCCACAGGCTGGTCAGTTCGAACCCAGCCTAGGCCAGCTAAACAACAATGACAACTGCAACAAAAAAATAGCCAGGCATTATGGCAGGCACCTGTAGTCCCAGCTACTTGGGAGGCTGAGGCAAGAGAATCACTTAAGCCCAAGAGTATGAAGTTGCTGTGAGCTATGACACCGTAGCCCTCTACTGATGAGACCCTGTCTAAAAAAAAAAAAAAAAAGGAAGAAGCTGCTTATTTTTCTTTCTGCTTTTTCAGTGAAAGGGGAGAAAAGTGAACTATGTCATTGACAGGGTATTCCTGTGGCTGTTTTCTGAGTGTTGCTGTTTCCTTGTCCTCATGGGGCATTGCCCTGCCTCTCTTGCCCTACAACAGCTCTCTTTGCAGAGAGAGCCTCTGTTCTTGCTGCTGCCTGGGCTAGGGCTGAAGGGTGACATGGACAGACCTTGGCATTCCTGGGTCTCCAGGAAGCCCCACCATGAAGAAGAAAGCCAGACTCTGGGGGAAGATATAAATTTAAACAAAGAAAGAATCAGTTGTAGTTGATGGCCAGAAAAATATAACAAGTAGGTGAAATATGTTCAGAGTTTAGAATGAGAAAAGATATTCAGGGTTAGGTTGTTTTAGAAGTCTTTAGAGGTAAGCTTAGATTCTGAATATCTTCCAGTTTCAAATCCATGAGACCCAGCTACCATGGAGCATGCATGTTCTTGGATTTTTGGAAAATTCCCCCTCTCTTATTGCCATGTGCATCTTTATAAAATACTTTCCTTACTAGTGCTACTGTAATTGACCATCCCTTGATAGTAGTCCTAAAACTAACTAAACTATATGGTTTATATTACTAGTGTGAAGATATAATTTTATCTACTTACAGGTATGTGTTATGCATTAATATTTTTCTGTGCAGACAAACTTACACCTTAGGCCTTCTTCTTTGGAAATGTCCTATGACCTAGTGTGGTTCCTGGCTGTTAGGTCACATTCTAAAGTATCACCTGTCACTTTCCCAACTTGGGAAGGCTCTCAATGTTAGTCCACACTATCTTTTATGTTATTTAATACTTTCGATCCAGATTGCCCTTGGGAAAAATTAAGTGGATGAAGTCTGCTTCTCCTCTAACTCCTTTTGTTTTTCATTCTCATATGAGTTGAGCAGGTGCAGACACCTGATCAACCACTCCTCAGAACTACTCCCGGCTCAGTAGCACCTCAGGCTTTCCCACCTTGTCTTATCACAATTTACAAAATAATATTTCTTCAAGGCAATGCTAAACAAGCAGATGGTTAATCAAAGACAATAATATTACTTGTGCTGAAATAATATTTGGTTATTATAGATTCTATCATTGACTCATATGAAGGTTTCAAACTGTCCCTTCCAGTTAAAGCAAAGGACAACTTAATACTCCTGGGATATTTGAGTGTCAAACATAGTGCCAAGGGCATTATTTAACTTAACTTTTACAAGTAATGCATCAAGCAAGGTTTGCAATCAAAAAAGCCCAATTCTGGGTGACAACTAGAAAAGGAATAAATTGAAATGATATTCAGGAGCTCACAGGATTGCCAGAAGGGCCAGAGAACCTGGCTTGGAAAATGGGCAGAAATAAAGATAAGGCTGTTATCAGCAGTGACTAATATGTGTTAGTAACCAATGTTAGTCATAGCACTGATATACAGTCTGCACTAACATATAAATCATGAAATCACAACAGCTTAAAACAACAGATATTTCTCACTCAAATTTCAATTGGTGTGTCAGGGCAAGGAAGTGAGACTTGGCTTCTCAGAGTTGAAGTGAATGCTAAGATTTTCAGCATGTGACTTTCAAGATCACTTTGAGGCTCATCACTGTGTCTCCAAATGGGGTAAAGAGCCAGCAGAGATGCTGTACATGTACATGTGTGAGTTTTTTATAGGTCAAGCTTGGAAGCAACGTATATTACTTCTGCTCCTTGGTCAGAACCTCGTCAAATGACCACACTTAGCTATGAGAGAGTTTAGGAAATAGTGTCCAGCTGGGGCCCAGTAAGAAATGGGGACAGCTAGCTCATCTCTGCCCCAGCTCATCCTTCTGTTCACCAAAATCTGTGTCACACTTCCTTTGACACAGAGGACACAACCACCCCCTCTGCAAGAGAGAGAACTGTGCCACACCACCCAGAACACGCTGGAGCTCACCTGATCTCAGAAGCTAAGCAGGGTCTGGCCTACACAGTACTTGGATGGAAAAGATAACCCCAAACACTGTCCAGTCACTGAGTTTGGGTCTGTGTTGAGAACCTCTGGGGATGCCCCCCAATTTCCTGTCAGGTCCAGGTTAATGGCTTATCCTTGTCCAGTTGCCTAGAGCTAGACTGGGTCCTCCTCAACACATCTAAGACAGAGTGGTGGCACAAGGACAAAATAATTGCAATAAACATACCCTGTGGAAAAGACAAGAATCACAGCAGTCATTATGCCAAATTTTACTGAGATGTCTATGAAAATCCTATCCTGGGAGTGAGGAAGGTTTCCAAAATAGGCCCTAGATTTGCTTTCTCATTGAAACTCCCTCATCCATTGCTTTTCATGGTTCCTGCTTCCACTATCTAGAGGTTTTTTCCTTTGTCTTTCTCCTCTTTGGCCACTTTTCTTTTCCTTTTTTTTTTTGAGACAGAGTCTCACTCTGTCACCTTGGGATTGAGTGTTATATTTGGTGTCAGCTCACAGGAACCTCAAACTCTTGGGCTCAGGTGAGCTTCCTGCCTCAGCCTCCCAAGTAGCTGGAACTACAGGCACCCTCTACAACACCCAGCCATTTTTAGAGATGGGGTCTCGCTCTTGCGAACTCCTGAGCTCAAGCAATCCACCTGTTTCAGCCTCCCAGAGTGCTAGGATTATAGGTATGAGCCACTGTGCCCAGAAAAAGTAATGTTTGCTTTTAATACAGGGAGAGGAAAGTATGTTTTCCTTATCAGCTGTGCGCTTTCAAAGCCTATCTCTTGCTAATAATTTTGGTGATCCAAAGCTTATTTTAATACTCAAAGTCTTGTTTGAATCCAAGCTTGTGGTTTCTTTGATGGGAGTGTTCCCCCAAACCCTGGTAGATTTGTAATCTATTATTTGCTTCCAATCAGCTTCATGTGTGAGTGAGTTCTCTTTGAGTCATAATTCTCAGGCCTGCTTTATGTTCTTGCTTTTTATCTACTGCCTTGAGGCCATCTGGCCTAGACAGGAAAACCTCTTCCTTGCTTTGTTCTTAGCTGCAAGGCTGAGTCTTATTCAGTCTGATTTCTTACTGTTTCGGTTTTGGAAGCAGTCATTTTCCCCAACTTTTCAACACTCCTGTAGTTTCTGACATTCAGTTTCATTTTTTGCTTGAAAACAAGCCAATTCTTGCCTGACTTCATCCACTTTTCTGCAAATTGCTGCTAACATTCTGTTTTCTAACCCTTCCCCACCCAGAACTCAAGAATCAGTATGCACTTGGCCTGTCTTCTGAGTTACATCAAGACACAGTTTTTTGATCTAGGGTTTTGCCACTGCAGAGTATATAGATCTTTCCAGCCTCCAGAGTCAGTTTCCATCCCATTCACATCCTCATTGCTTAACCAAGGCCGTGCATTTAAGTTTTTGTTGTAGTAACATTCTACTTTCTGGTGTCAATGTGTACTTCAGTTAGGGAAATTCTAGCTTTGATAAAGATAAACCCTGAACTCTCAATGGTATGCTGCAGTAGAAGCTTATTTTTCATTCACTAAAATAGAATGATTGAGGCGGCTCAGCTTTCTATAGCCATTCAGGGACTCAGGCAGATGAAAGCTGTGCCACATTCAAATATGATTTCTAGCCTAGACAGGTCATTGTCAACCAGCTAATAGATGGAGGAAGAGAGTTACAGAGCAGCGGTTCTCAACCTGTGGGTCACAACCCCTTTTTAACAATGAAAATACATTGCGGCATTAGGAAGCTTGAGAACCACTGTTACAGAGAATATGAGCTGAGTTCTTTATGGATGAGACTTGGAAGTGATATCTATTTCTTTTGACCACAACGTATTAGCCAGAACTTGGTAATTAGGTCACATCTAACTCAGAAGGAGACTGAAAAATATAAAACAATTGTGTGCCTAGGAAGGAAGGAAAATGAGTGAAAAACTATACCAACATGTCTCTTCCCTAAACTGGAGCCACAGCAAAATTATGCAAAGAATAGATGGGTCAAGGCACCACCCCTTTGTCACTGGAGGTTGGACACTGATGCTTGCACCATCAGTGCCTCCAGCCTCAAAACAGGATGCTGTCATTATGCAGCTGCCCCTGAAAGATGATGTTGCTGCCACTCTCACACTGTCAACAGCCAAGAATGGGTTCTCCATGACCCTGACTTCTTTAAATCACTAGCTTCCAAGTCAAAGCCCTGAGCAGACTGATTAAGGTAATGTCATGTGCTCACCCTCTTATTGCACAAAATGCTGGGAAAACAAGTCTGCATTTCTAGCTTACAGAGGGAGTAATATAATAGACTCTGCCCCCAATCATAACATATAAGATGAGAAATTCTCCAAATAAAGATGGGGAATTAAACTAAATCAGAGGAATCAATTTCATGACAAGAATCTAAGCAAATTGGCAAGCTGTTAGGAAAGAGTATTCTGAACAAGTAGGAGGTGACCTACTTTTTTTGTACATGTATATACATGTGGTCTTGGTTCCTACCCATCCAGATTTTTGAGGTTTTGCCTTCATCTAAAGCTGTCTCATTCACCACTGCCTCCCAGTGCCTAGAATAGAGTGCCTGGTACTTGGTAGTCACTCAACAAGTATTTTATTGAATGAAACATGGCTTGGGCCAATGAAAATGTTTATTTATGTTCTGTTCTTCCTGGCTGTCTGTTGGCTGGTAAGGGCTGATTAAACCTAAGTACAGGGCGGCACCTGTGGCTCAAAGGAGTAGGGCGCTGGCCCCAACTGACGGAGGTGGCATGTTCAAACCCAGCCCTGGCCAAAAACTGCAAAAAAAAAACCAAAAAAAAAAAAAAACTCTAAGTACAAGAAAAAGGCAAAAGCACTTCTGTATTAGATAGCTAGACCCCACCACCAAAGTATCTCCTGCCTGGTTTCTGACTACAAAAGTATTCCTTTACATGATAGAGTCAGTGAAAAGCAGACATGGGAAAGACCAGTAAAAATGACCATAGATTATTTTTAAGATTTTCTAAATTTCATTTTTCCTAAAGATCATAATCAAATTTAAATCTAAAAATTCATATTATTATTATTTTTTTTTTTACTCAAAGAGATTTACACCCTTCACATATATATTTGGAACATTTCTTTGGGGTTTTTCTTTTTCCTGATAGTAGGTTAGCGGCCCTGAGTATGTCTCATGGGAATCTGTGTCTGTCTCCTTTCATTATAGAAATCCTTCCTGAGAATGTGAATTATGACATCTCATTGACAGAGGGAGATCCGCCTTTCCAGACATTTTAAGTGGCGCTGACATTAGATGACGAAATTTTAAAAGACAACTGGCTAATACAGGGCCAAGATGCTTAATCCTTCCCACTCTAACAAGATAATTTCCTTTCATTCTGTATTGCTTTAGTAAGAAAAACTATGACAAATATTACCCCGGCTCAGTTTATTTGCCCTCATGTAGACGAGGTTAAAAAGTAACGTGTTCAATGAGCTTCTCACAGAGACAGAGAGACGGGAAGGCAAGGGGGCAGAGGGGAGGGGAGAGGAGTGGCGGAATCTGCTCTTCTTTTCCAGTACAACTTAGATTTCCAATTAAGGGTCTAAAAATTACAATGTAAGGATGTTGGCTGCCATAAAAATAAACGGGCATTTTCAGGGAAGGAGGTACTCCACATCTTCTATTATGCCCTAAAACAGGGATCTGGGAGCATTGCCACCTGGTGTGGGTGACTTGCATTGCCTGCTGAGTCTGCCAGCGAAAATCTACCATCTCTTAAAGAGACAAGACTGTTCTGAACAGGGCTCATCTCAGCCTAGAAAGCTGTGTTCCTTCTACATTATTTCGTAGCTGTAGAGGCTTACTTGCAGGAGCGCAGAGCCCTGTGATTCTATAAGCTATAGGTTTGAAGAGTGCCGAGGGTGAAGGTGTAAGACCAATGCAAAAGTCATGTTCTGTTCAAACAGTGCTGAAGTGGAGAGTCTATAGCCAAGGTGTTCTGGGTCCAAAGTCAGTATCTCTGATACCTCCTGGTACTGTATTTGCAAAAGGTCTTTGAGGAGACAGGGAAGATTTTTTATAAGGTAATCACTTTTTATTGCAGGATAAAAGGGACAAGAGAATGTTTCAAAAAAGAAAGAAAAAGATTATCAAAAATTATTATGTTTTTATAATTTCTGAGCACAGCAGAGTTAATAGTTTTGGCATTTAATGTTTCATTTCAAGGCTAATATGCCATGACATCTGCCAAGTGATGGCGTCTTTATTAGGTTACCATGGTATATGAAAAGCAAAAAGCTTTGCAAAGTTTTCAAGCAGGATGGTTTTTATTTCTCTCTTCAAAATTTTTCAAAATGTAAATTAACATGTTAAAAAAAACTGTTGGAATGAATTATAAATATTGAGATAATACTATGCAATGATTTACGAGCTTTATTTACTTTTATAATCTTAATTTTTTAATCTGAGAATAACCCTTAGGTTTAGAGAATTTTACAAACATATATAAAGTATTAATTCCATAATAGTGTTAATGACTGAAAAATGTTCTGAATTATTTTCCTATAACTGGGGATGGAGGTGGGGAAGCCTCTAAGACGAGTGAAACTATTTTGTTTTTCTTTTGCTTAAAATAGGAGTAAAGTGTAGAAGCTCAAAGAAAATGAAGAGAGAAAATGGGATTTGTTGACTTTTTGACATAAGCTAATAATTTTCTTCTTAAAGCTAATGATTTATATGCACTAGTTTGCCTCTGCCTTCCAAATGTAGTTTGAGGTGGCGATGTGATTCAGCTTTGCCGGATCAATTTGATCCAGCTTCATCTAGGCCAGATGATTTTTGCAAGTGTTTATAAAGATAGTGTGTGATCACTGTGTCTCTTTAATGTTCTGGCAGTCAAAGTTTTAGGCTTTCTCCCCCTTCTGTCTCTGGGGAAAGTTTTCCAGGCTTCAACTTTTCCATATGCCTTATAAAAAGATTTTTTTAAAATAAGTTGTTTGTGTCCAGAGATACAAGCGCACACACACACACACCAAGAGGCCCACTTACATACTTCAGTGAAAGGGGCAACAGTTGTATATAATTTTACATGACGTTCATGCAAGCAAACGATGGGGGGAAAGGTATTTCTAGCCCTCTGGTCTCACTTTTGTTGTTGAGACGAAGCATGTTAAGGACTATTCTGGAAAAGAATATCTATAACCCTTGCCGCAACTCTGCTATTATGAACCCTAGGACTTTACCTCCCATAAGAGATAAGATTAAAATGATACAGAGGTGGGTATTGGGGGTAGGTCCTCAAAGTACTCAGCATCAGTGTTTATTTCCAATTAAAATTAGTGTTTCTAATTAAACTCTAGACTACTAAGCTTTGTTCAGATCCCCCACAAAGAAATTACATTCCTAAAAGCAATACAGGGAATCTACATAGAATACTTACTTTCAAAGTAGATCAATAAACATTAATTGAGTGACTTTATGTAACAGGAACTGTACTAGGTGCTGAGAAGATGACTTAAGATAGACACTGTCTCTGGCTTCTTGTAGCTTCAATGCCAATGAGGAACTTGTCTTTCCCAATGATGGACAATACTGTACTTAGAAAACTAAGACTTCAGACCTTGGAAGGAAGGCCTCATGAGGACAAAATCTCACAAATCCAGTATCTGTACAGTAATTACAATTGGGAAATGATAGAGATGGAAGGGAGATTGACAAAAGTCAAATAGATTCGGGAGACTGACTTGGTGAATATTTAAAAGGCTCTACTCTAGCACGGTGCTATGGAAGCTGTTGATGTTGTCAATGTGTAGACATGAAATTAGCCTTTTAAAGTAATTGATTCTCCAAAGAGCCTTTTGATGAAGACTTGGAATTATCTGTCATATGTATTGAGTCTCCAGTTGACCACCACTTCTTGGAACTTGTATTATTCTAATTAGAAATCCACCTACATAATAGTCTGTCCCTTCTTGAGTTGATTAGAAAAACATTCCTGGTTATAAAAGTGAAATATCAAAGAGGACAAAAAACTGAGGCTACTCTTTGGATCAAGGAGAGGCGCCTGATTGGCTACTTTGCAGGTGGCTCACCAAAAATGCCTTTGCCAAGCCATTGTCCCCTCCCTGCTCTGGTGATGCAATATCACCCCACCAGAATGTTTTGTTCTCTAAAACCCTTGTTTCAATGGGTACATCCCATTCACAAGGCCAGCAGATGTCAGTCCTGATCCACTTTTTCTCAGTAGTGAACTAGTGAACAAGGAGGAGGAAGAGCTGGTCTGCTTTTCCAGTCACTGCCTTCTATTTGCTGGCTTTTCTTCTTCCTGAGATGGAGGCCCCCTGCTTGGTTTGCTTTGTTAATATTTGCATTATTCAATAGTTATTATGTGATAAGCATGTTGTTTGCTTTAGATTTTGGCTGGTTTGTTTTCTGGGGCTTTTATTTGTAGCTGGTGGCTTAACTTGAGTTACTACTGTGGTCTGTATATTACTAAGCATGGGTAGGTTGTGTGTTTTTACAGCTTTTTACCTTATGCCTCAACAATCCAAAGTTGGGCAAAAAAATAAATAAATTTAATAAAACAAAGAAAAAGAAAAGAAAAAAAATCTAAGGGGAAAACATGCAGCTTTTATTCTGCAAAATAATCCCCTTGGTCTCAGCCTTGGCTATATCCCTTTTAGAATGAAGAAGCTTAGGTTTGCAAGTTCTTCAGCAAAAATCATTTCAGAATGCACATATTTCCTGATTAAGAAATAATAGTATCTCTGTGCATTTATTGAGCAAGAATCTCATCCTTGAGTGAAAATACTTTATGTCCAAAGATTAAGTAGTTTATTATAAGTGCAAATACAATGATCTTAAGTAAACAGAATATAAAGCTACTATTTATAATGCATTCTGCTATTTGTAATATAGACTATTATGAAACCATGCTTTAAAATTCTATTGAAGTTTTAAACTCTAGGACTTGCTAGTGAAGAAAAATGTGTGGTTTGCTTTTGATCTAGTATTATTTGTTACAGCTGATTAGCTGTTGCATAGTCCAAGGTAAAATTGTCATATAAGATGATTTCAACATGCGAGGAAACAGTGTTAGATGGCCAGCCAGAGACAAGAGTACATTTGAGCAATAGTCTGCTGCTTAAATTAAATGTTACATACTTATTTACCAAGTTGCTTAATTCAAACAACAAGAAGTTTCTTGACTTACTAAGAATAATACGACCCAGAATATATATGCAATTTTTAAATAACTTCACTGAATATAATAGTATTTTATTTGTTTTCAAAATAATAACTATAATAACTAGATGCCTACCACTGACTTTTTTTTCACTTGAATGTAACTTTTGTTTAATGAATTTTAAAATCTAAACTAAGTGAACTTATTTCAATACTCTTCTGGGTCCAGAGAGATTAAAAAAGAAACAAAACATTATTTACATTTCTTTGTAATGTTAAAAATTAAAAACTACAGCTTATTATTTTTAATTTTGTGTTTCAAGCTATTATTTTAATTGCTTAAAAATTCTTTGCCTTTTTTAATTAAAAAATAAAATGCTAATAAAAATACATTATGCCCCCAAAAGTATGTTCATAAAACATCTCTTACCCTGTATTTAGGATTCCTGTGTTAATGTCAGCTGCAAAATTAAAAGCGCAGCAAAGATAATTTCTGAAGATTTGTTGTCTTGGCCATGATTTTATGATCATGTCCTGCTCTCCAGCCAACTGTCTAGACCAGCGCCGTTGAATGGAAACATATAATGTGAGCCTTAAAGGAGAGCCACCTATACAATTTAAAATTTTCTAGTAGTCATATTTTAAAAAGTGAAAAGAAATATGTAAAAATAATTCCAATAATATATTTCCAAAATATTATTTTAACATTGTACATGATGCATTTCGTGTTTTTCTTTATGCTCCCTAAGTCTTTGAAATCCCTGTGTATTTTGCACTTACACCACCTCTCAGTTTACACGAGCCACATTTCAAGTGTTCAGGATCCACGTGTGGCTAATAACTACTGTGTCAGGGGCTACAGGTGTAAATGATCAAGTCCCCACACTGAATGACTTTGTAGAATATCACTGTTGTCCTGATAACAATGTACCAGATTCGCATGTTGGAGCAAGAGTCTTTAGTGGAGCAAACTCCTCGAGTGTATAGGAACCCTTTGTTCTTGTACTATTTTTTTTCAATGGCTTTCTTAGCTCCATAAAGATCCATCAGTCATTCTCAAGCTGTGGAACCCTCTACTTGTTCATGCCTATGAAGCTGACTCTGCCGAGGTAGTCACTGTGGAGAACGTGAACTCGAGCAAACATTCTAAAATGGTCCAAGTGCAAGAGACAGAGCCCCCGGGATTCCTGTCAGGGATCCATTCAGGACATGGAAAGAGTCCCAGTGTCTGTAGACTTCTGGGTTATCTGGTGTACGGTCCTGAAATGTAACCCTGGGACTCCAGAAAGAATGTCAACTCTACACTTTGGATTTCCTGGGGGAGTCTAAATTTCACATTAGTTCAATCTGTTTTTCTTTCAAATAGGTCCCAGCTTCTTTGACTACATGTCTTGATTTGAAGTTCAGAAAATATAGCTGCTCTAGAGAAGGCTCCTCCTAGGCAGGGCTGGTTTTCCAACCCAGAGTGACTAGGGAGGCAAACTTTCAGAGTGCATAAAGATTATTTGGTAATAATAATGAAAAGAATATGCAAGACTGGAGGATAAATTATAGTTGTTTCAGGAATAGCACAGGTATTCTGAAGTTAATTCCCTTCCCATAGGCCCTACATTGCTACAAGATTAGTCAAGAGACAAATTAAACGGGAAAATAGAAAAGAATCCATAAAATGCAGATAAATACCTTTTTTTATTTCTGTCTTTTTCATTTCTCCACTATTATACCCCAGTCCATAGGCCGTAACAAACGTAAATAAAAAGCCACTGGTCTTTGACATTTCCAATAATATAACTCTTAATAGGATTTAGTGCCTGCAGCAAGCATATTACATGGCACCTGGAACATTGCAGGCACTAAACAAATGGAGCCTGTTACTATAAATATTATAGTGCTGCAGAACCATCCAGGCAACGTGAGAAGACCAGAACGATGGCATGGCACCATCTCTTTCATATCTGTCACTTTTCGGTTTTGTCTTTTGTGCTCTGAAAGGCAGCACATGCCCATTATATCTTCTTTGTACCCTTCTGAATGGAATCTTATTTTCTTCCTTATTAACATACTTTAATTAATAGAGGTGTGTTTGTATAGCTACCATGTCAGAACACCTCAGTGGGATAAAGATTTGGCATGATATTGCTGGCCGTCCTGTTATTTCCTTATTAAGTTGAAAGAGGATATTGGTACCCAGGTATAATCATGACTCTTGAATAGGAATTTAATGATTTTGTTAAAATGGTCCTGAGTCTTTCCTTGGTTTCGGGTCAGATGAAGACTTGTGAAGAATTTCTCAAATCTTAGGGGAAGAAAAGTAGTTTGTTATTCTCTATTCATTTTTCATTTTATAAAAAGAAATGTCCTATTAGATAATTTTCAATCTCTTAGAAGTGAGAAATATTGTTTTCTCCAAAATTATCACTTAGTTATTATCTTTTACTATCCAAAGATCCGTTTGCCAAGCAGCTCAAGTACAGAGTGCAAAATATCTTTGCATATTTACCTGAATCACTGTTGCTTGTTTTATTTTTCTCAGAGATTGTATAGAAATAGTCATATATAATACTACAAAAACAACCTATGGTGGAACATGGCAATGGCAATTTTATTATGGTTTAGTTTTAGTAGACAGTTGGAATTTTTATTTGTCTCATTTGTCTTACATTTCCACTATTGCCCATCTAATTTCAGTGGGCATTTTATTTAAACAGAAAGAGAAAGAGAAACACAGAGGAAATTAGATATAAATAGTTTATTACAAAGAAATGATGTTCAACCCATCTTCTCGAAATGGGAGGAAGCCTCTTTTGGATCTCTGATTCTACCTGTTTTGGGAATTAAGTTTATGTTACTTCTTGTTAAAGTCATGGCATGCAGGCTAGAACCACAGTCTTCCAAAACCCATCTGCATCCCTACACTCCTGGGGCACTGCTCTTCTTTTTCAATGCCATTAACAGCTCAACAGACCACAGGAACCTTAGACTCTGATACAGAGAATGATACTGGGTCACAGTCAGGCTCCGGTGACAATGACATTTTTCTTTGAGAGTCCAGCCCAGCTGTGTCACTGTTAACTTTTAATGACCACCCTTTTTTTTCCTTTGAAAAGTTTCAGTGAAATGAAAGGGATGTGCAATTTCTGCTTTCATCTTCACTTTCATGGGGGTAATACTGCATAAAATTCTGAGTGCTGATATACCCTGTGACATGCTTAATTTCAGGAATTCCAAAGCATAATTTTGTCTACAGGTTTGGTAATATGCAATGCAAGAGATTAAAAAAAAAAAAAATCCAGGCCCTAACATACCTTATAACCTGCAATACAGCAAAAGGTAGAGACTCACTGCCAGCCTGCATTTGGGCCCCACCGTTCATTTCAGACAATGGCTGACTCAATGGAGGACTCCTGTGGAAGGCGTGCCAATAGCTCCTGGGACAATGAGTGGCACAGAGGCACACCAGTAGTTATTTTGGAGCATTATTCTTTCTTGGTTTCTATAATAGCTGGAATCTGATAATTTAGCATTAAGCCTCTTTTCAACTATATGGAACTGTAATAAGGTGATTTGGCCAATGCGCCTGTGCATTGTCCCAAAGATTCTGTGATCTATTATGCTGTAATGTGTAAAAAGAAAAAAATGAAAGAAAGAAAAATGGGGAAAAAACATAAACCAACTAATTACCAAAAACATTAAAAGCTGCTTTGAGAGGGCTGTTATTTATTGACTTTTTTTTTTTTTATAAATCAATATAGATATAGGAATCGACTGCAAAAGCCTCTGGGTACATTCACATAATGAAAGCCCAATTAATATCCGCAAGCACAGTGCACTGACGGCAATGGGGAGCTACAAGGACAATCACTGGCTTCCGCAGCCAACACTGACAGCTGCACTGCCCTGATAGAAAACAGCTTCAAAGGCCCGATCCCCACCCCCACCCCACCCCAGCCTCGACTGAACACTCCCTTCCTATCAGCCGCACTGTGGCAAGGCCTGCAGGAACAGATGGGGTACCAGAAGCAACCCATGGCTATCTGTGATGTCACCAAATGAGGCATTCTGGGATGCTGTCTGGGTGGCAAAAAAAAAATGTCAAAAGACTATGGGAGGGGACTGGGAAGGGATGAGAGAGAATTTTTTAGGAGATGAAATTAGCGTGGCAAGGCAACTGATGGGTTGGAGAATGGGCTGAGGGGTGACGGAGGAGGTCTCGCTGCGTAGAGATGCTGGCTGGCTTACATTTCAGTTTTATTTTGGGGTGGATTAAGGAGGCAGCTTTTTATTTGCTGGGCTCACTAGAAAAATATGTGGCTTCATGTCCTGTAGGCCTGTTTGCTTTGAAATCATTCAGGAGGAAAAGTCCGTGCCAGCCTCTCAGAGATGGTACTGGGACACCCTGGACTTTCTACCCCTCGGTCACTAATATCTTTTTCAAGTAGGATCTGAACTTTCTTCCTTAAGATGTAGCATCTCTTGATTTTTTAAATTAGGTTTTGTTTGGTTGTTTGGTTGGGGGTTTTGGGGGCTCTTTTTGTTTCGGTGCCCCTAAATATGAATTGATTTCTGACAAAACTGAAAGAGTGAGTTCTAAAATTAGATCATACAAAATTGGTGTCCAGGAATCCTGCTTTGAGCAGTCACGTTGGTAGCACAGGTGATGATGCTTAGAATTGGGTGTCAGGCTCCCTCCCTCACAGTACACACAGTTACGTAGGCACCCGGAGTCTGAGGAAGCCACCAGACCCTGGTCTGGTAAAAGCAGAAAAATAGAGCTTCATTAAATAGATTATGCAAGAGGAAAAACAGATCTACCTAAAAGTTCTAATTCTTGCAGAAGTTGAATAGAACAGAGGAGGTTTTGAGGGAAAAATATTCTCTTTTGCCTTGTACTAAATATAACAATAGCAACTATTATTATTAATTTATGTATTTATATTCTTAAAGCCTTTTGCGGTTTACAAAGATCTCCCATGTGATCTTCCTAGTAAATCTTAGCAACTTTTAGACAATGATGACATTGATATAATTGTATAGAGAAGGAAGCCAAGACTTAGAGCAGTTCAGTGACTTGCCCATAGTCACAGTTAGGAAATGCCAGAGGTGAGGCCCTTCCTGGCCTTTCAAGTCCCCTGCAAGACACAAAAATCATTTGAAGAAATCCATAAAACAATCTATTATTTGGGGTGGGGGGCGGCTGAAGAATCATTCATTGCACTAAGAGCGTGTCTACCCAACTAGAGTGCCCCATAAGGATGTTTGTTTGCTTCATTTGTACTTATTCATTTGTCTGTTTTTCTCCAACTAGACTGGGAGCTCTTTTAGGGAAGAGCCTTTCTTATACCCCTGAATCTTTGGTAACCAGTATAGTCTTTGGTATGTGGTAGATGTGGTAGCCATCCATAAATGTCTATTGAAGTAGGATGGATGGATAGATGGATAGGCAGATGCATGAATTACTAGACAAATGGCCAGAGAGATGAGTGGATGGATGGATGATAAAAATCTTACTTTAGCTATTTGTATACTTTACCAACCCTTTCATGACCCTGAAGAAATGGAGCTTGTTAGGTATAACCATTTCTGTACTTGATGATTTGAAAAAAATGCTGTAACTGGTATTAATAAGAAACAAACAGAAAAGATGACTAACTCTGATAAATAAAGAGGGAAAATTATAATCATATAAAAACCAACTGACAGGAAAATAAGGCAGTCATTAGAGGCTGTTATTTTTATTTATTTTATTGTCAGTTCTTGGGAATTGTCTCTGTAGGCAACTCCGTAAGGCCTGTTCTGGAGCTCTCTGCTAAGTGAGACAAATCCCCCCAGGAGGCAAGCACATTTGAGTGCTTCAGTTACTTTTTTGATGGCATCCCAATTAGCATCACTTCAATAAACCTTTACTGGGAGTGCTAGAAGTGCCAGACTCAGTGCTAAATTTGGAGAAGGTTACCAGGCGAAGCTGGAGTGGGCTTTAGCCAGATGAAGCTGACAAACTCGGGGAGATGACACACAGTGCCTGCAGATACCTTCAGTGCAGGACTGCACCTTCAGTGCTCAAAAGTAAGCCCGAATCAAGTGCTCCGAAAGAGCGAGACTTGACTTGCATTTGAACTGAGTGCAGGGTCAAAGAGATCTACTGAATGAAATAGAAGGGATGCAAATATAAGTCCATGGAGCTACTGTGGGGAGCAAGCATCAAATGGTAAAACGTATCTTTTTCGGTCATATCCAGTGTTGTAGCGCTACAAAAACCTTCCAGTGCCCTGGAAGTGTACACAGCACATTTCTCATATAATGACTCTAAGTTAGATGAGGAGACAGGTTTAGAAGAAAGTTATTAGAAAGAATGTTGCGCAGGTCCTTCAGAGGTGTGACCAAGTTTAATAATCAAGAAGTATTGTACAAGTCATTCCTTGAGTTTTACCCTAAATGCAGAATTGTGCTGGAAAAATAAAAGTGAGAGAATTCAACTTTGCCAGCAAAGATAACAATGATCGGATTCCCAAGATCATTGATTTTTGAAAACATAAATAAATACTTAAGGTGGTAGGAACCATCAGATCTTCCATCAAGCTCCCCAAGTAATTTGAGTATTCTGCTTATGGAATGTATTGCTAAGCAGCTCGTGAATTAATGTTACTTAAAAAGGCCAAGAAAAAATAATTACCAGTTATTAACATGTACTATGTGCCAAGCACTGTGCTAAATGCTTTAAATTTGGCATTTCATTTAATCCTCTTATCCATCTTTTTTTCTTAATAATCTTTTATTTTAGAATAGTGGTAGCTATTTTTCTTAATAATCTTTTTATTTTAGAATAGTGTTAGCCTTATAGAAAAGTTTGTAAAGGTAGTATATAGGTTTCTATATACCCTCAACCTTGTTTCCACAATTTAACTTGTTACGTTAGCATGGTTTATTTTTTCACAATCCAGGAACTGACATCCATACGTGATTATGAGCTAAAGCCCACACTCTATTCACATTTCCTTAGTGTTTACCTAACATCCTTTTTCAGTACCAGGGTCCAATGTAGGATGACACATTACTCCGAGTTATCATGTCTTCTTAGGCTCATCTTAGCTGTGGGAGTTTCTCAGACTGTCCTTGTTTTTGACCACCTGGAAAAGTTTTGAGGAATAATGGTCAGGTGTTTTACAGAATGTCTCCCAATTTGGAGTTTCCTTGTGATAATAGTGGGTGATGGCTACTTGAGAAGATGCCCACAGAGATAAAGTGCCCATCACATTATAGCACAATGTCCTGCTATTGACATGATTTATCACTGATACTATGAAGCTTGAGCATATGGCTGAGGTAGTATTTTTCAGTTTTCTCCACTGAAGAGTTACTCTCCTGCCCTCTTTTTTCCATACTGTACTTTTTGTGAAGAAATCACTAAGCACAGCCCACACTTAAGAGGTAAGAATTTATGCTCCACCTCTTTGAGGATAAGGTAGTTACACAAATTGTTTAAAATTATTCTGTATCTATCGCTTCTCGGCCTTTCAGCTAAGATCAAGTGTAAAATTAGTCTGTATCTGAGATTTGCCTGTTCTCTCCCATTTCTTTACTTATTTTGTGATTTCTTTATATCAGTATGGACTCAAGGACATTTATGTTCCATTTTTCATTGTAATCCAAAGTCTTAGTCTGGGCACTTATGTTAGGGTGGTTTATAAACAACAGAACTCTGTTTTATCTCTCAGAGTTCTGGAGGCTGGGAAGTTCAAGATCAAGTTGTTGGCAGATTTGGTGTCTGGTAGGGCCAGGTTCCTAGTTTATAGATGGCCTTGTTCTCACTGTGTTCTCACATGGCGAAGGGGGCAAAGGAACTCTCTAGGGCCCTTTTCAAAATGCCACTAATCCCATTCATGAGGGCTCCACTCTCAGGACCTAATCACCTCCCAGAGGCCTCATCTCCAAATATCATCACTGGGAAGTAGGTTTCAATATAGTAATTTTGAGAAGACACAAAAATCCAGTCTATTACACTTAATACCATGTTATTTATTTTGTTGCTCAGATATTCCATTGTTGCCATTAGGGGTTCTTTCAATTGACTGTTCTTTTGACATACTCCTGGTTTGTTTTGTATTGTTTTGTTTTGTTTTGTTTTCTTGAATACTTTCTTACTTTCTGGCACTGATAGATGCTCCAGCAGTATATATATGTTATATATTCCCTGCTGTGACCTTGGAATTAGCCATTTCTCCAAGGGGTCCTGGTTTCTTTTGTTGGAGAATGATATCAGAAACCAAGATCTGGGCATTGGGTATAGAAGTAACTTTTTATTTTCTCCATTTTACACATGATGAAACTGAAGCTTAGAATGGTTAAGTAATCTGCCTAAGGTTGTGTCTTTGAAATTATGGAGTCCAGATTAAAACTCAGATATGTCTGTTCTTGTAACTGTGGCATCATTTCTTACCTTTTTTTTTTTTTTTTTTTTTTTTTATCCTCTTGGGACATCAGTCTCCCTTCTGATAAACCTCAAGTAGTCTTGGAAGATTTCCTGGTCTGTTGACATATCTTGTATTTCAGCATTCCTTTTCTTACTATCCCTGAGATCAGACTGTGGTAGGGTTTATTCAAGACAATGGCACTTTAGTTAGTGATTCTAATCTAAAATAAGCATCTTTCAGAAGTAGTGCTGAGAGTCTGAAAGTGACTTTTCTATGTTTTGAGAAATCTAATGGAAATCATATGTTTGTCCATTACACAATTGCTCAGGCTAAGGAGAATGTAGCATTTCTTTAATTCTATATAAACTTAACGCAGCTGGCTACATCAATTATTTCAAACCATCGGGTGCTCTGATTGGTTGATGATGGCTTCATATGAATTTCTGAAGTTGGGGAGAATCATGAAGAGTCTTTGGGAGTGGAGATTTGGGGGAATACCACATCCATTACTGTTCTGCCTGAGATCCAACTTGATTGAGGTGGACCAATTATGAGCATTGTCTATGTGTATATGGCAGGGAAAGAGTAACTTTTTGGATATAAAGTAGACATCTATATATTTGGTTTATGTTTTACCAATTTGCTATAATGTTTTAATGTTCAAAATTCTGGTCCAAGTTACTTTTAATTTCTGCTTCATTTTACATGCCTGCTTAAAATATTTAAAGTGTACACATTGGAATGATTTTTTGGTATTCTATTTTCTGAAGGAAAAATCTATATCTTTGTGTAGATAAACATATGGATCTATTTAATATGTTCAAAAGCAATGCATATGAATGACTCAGAGCTTAAGTTTGTAGTACTTGGATAAAGTGCCTGTTGGGATGGACTCAGAAAGGTAGGAGGAGAGAGGGGGAGGGATGAGCAACCAACTTAAAAGGGAGAGGAGAAACATGTGATTCTAGAAAACGAGAGAGTCAGAAGCACCGGGAAAAGATAACTGGTTTTGATAGAAAGAAAATTCTTGGTGAATGTTAACGGGGCCTGATTTCTTGTTTTTACACAGTTGTGTTCACACAAAACCATATGAAGAAACAATGTGATTAAAACATTTAGAAACAGAAACCTCTGGGATCATATGATTCGACAGTTCTCAACATTAAGCTACGCAGCTACACATTTTCAACAAGAAAACTTTTTTAAACTCCCTCATAATTCCAGTGTACATCCAGGCATGAAACCATTGATCTGATTGGGTCTTTTCCCCAATGTGAGATATTTCATATATACACAAAAAGTATAGTAAAAATGTACTAGAACCTATGTATTTACTACCTAGATTAACACATAAACTTAGCACCACGTTTGCTTCATTATTTTTTGTTTTAAGAAGTACAATGTGCAGGTATCCTTAGAGTCCCTCGTCCACCATGAAATCCCATTTGCCTTCCCTCCTTTTCCAGAGGCAGTTGTTACTCCAAACTTGATGATATCATCCCCATTCATATTTTTATATTTTTACTACATAGGTATGCATGATTCTGTTTATTTAAAACATTTGCATATGTAGTATCATAGTACATACATCCTTTTGCATATTGCTTTTCCTAGTCAACGTTATGCTTTTATGACTCATCCCTATAATTTAAGTTCATTAATTTTAACTGCAGTGTGGTATTTCATTGTATAAGCACAGTAGAATGTTTTTATGCATTCCCCTATTACTGATGGGCATTTAAGTCATTGTTCCCATTTTGTTTTGCTTTGCTTTTGGTATACAAATGCAATGGTGGACTTTCTGTGCATATCTCCTTGAGCACACAAAAGCAAGCTTGTCTAGGGAAGAGCTTTCCAACCATTGCTATGGAGTAGTGCTGTCAGGGAAGCCAGCTGGGACCTGAGATGACCACAGCCCCGACAGGGGTCATCTCCTGATGAGCAGCCTTCTCAAGTTATCCCCTTGTGCCATGTGAATATTATCATGCTCTGTGTATGTCACAATGGGAAAAAGGTTGGAAGACACTGCCCCAAGACATGTACCTAGTGGTGGTTATTCAGTGTTGTACTATCTTACTGCTAAATTATTCTCAAAATAACTGTACCAATCTCTAGGCCCACTTTGCCAAGTTTGAATGGTTTTTTTTTTTAGCCATTCTGATAGATATGAAATGATATCATTTTAATTTGCATTTTCATAAGTTAGAAAGTCTTTTCATATGTTTATTGGTTATATTTATTTTTATCCTCAATTTCTATGCTTTGCTCATTTTTCTTTTTTTTTTTTTTTTATTTATTTATTTATTTATTTATTTTTATTGTGGAGAAGGGGCAGGGAAAGAAGGCGGGGGAAGAGGTGAGTGACAGGGTCGGGCCAGTGGCATGGTACCACATTGGCTGTATCTAGGTAGAGGCAGTTTCAGGCCGGGCT